>JZLH01S0407528.1:47046-74472 GCA_001188425.1 Eucidaris tribuloides | reverse complement strand
ACCGAAGACCGTCTTAGCCCCACCCGTGGTCCTACTCAAAAGTCTTGAAAATTTGATGAAACTCCCTTGATGTGAAAGACGATTTCCTAGCCTGTCAATTTACTATGAAAGCATCTGTAACTGCATTCAAGACTCGGGTAGCAGTCAATACCTTCATATCGACAGGAAAACTTACAGCAGGCGTGTATGTAATCGACTCGTCCGGGCTCTCGTAACATCGGAGGGCTTAAGAAATCTACGTCCATTCAGATGGAAAGAAAAGAAGGCATTCTTATTTCCGTGCATAGCTTCCATTTAAGCCATCCTATTCTTATGCAGATAATACCCCCGTCGTACAATGACTTTCTTGGGCGTGGGGCATCGGTGGTCAGAAAAGAGGACGCATTCGCTTTGGATTGGGCACTGGAGCGAAGAGGGGTTATAAGAGATTGGAATGTTAACTGGTTACACCGAGAATAACTTTCCAATGAGCTAGACATACTTGTCAGATTGCAGGTTTCAACGACCTTTAAGATATCCACCAAAGTGACATGATTTGTAACTATGTTATGCGGAAAGAGACCATGGTAATTCATGATCTTCAAGTAAATCTGTGGTCGCCGAACACAATAATTTGTTCGATTGTAACTTGTTATTTTGTGTACTTCTGCTAATCGATACATTCCATTCTTTAAATCACACTTTGATCGCTCGAGGAATTTCAACCACTGTCGACATTCCAATAAACAATACCGTGCGGTACACTCTACTTTCAAGGTCATTTGTTTATGGTCAGAAGTCAGAACTCGGGTAAATAAATTCATCTAGAGATGTCGACGGAAACGTAATGATATACCCGTATGTATAATATATATCTATAATACATGTGTATACAGTACATAGGTAGAAAGAAGGAAATATAGATATATAAATGAAATGGATATATGGATAAATAGATGGATAGGTAGATACAAGTATACATAGATATACACGTACTTACATACATACACATACATAAATATATAAATATATATTATCGTTAAATAGATGGATGGATGATGGATAGAGGTAAATTGAATAGGCTAAATCTAATAAGGCTTAGTTGTACAAACTCGGATAGAAAATGGCATTCTTTGCTTTTAATTCCGACTAATATGATTTGTCCCGATTATGACTACATGGTATTTTGTTAAGTCGTACCGAGTAGTGAGGATGATCCACGCGATCGATCACACACACGCACACACACACACACACACACACACACACACACACACACACACACACACACACACACACACACACACACACACACACACACACACACACACACCACCACACACACACGACACGACACACACACACACACACACACACACACACACACACACGACGACACACACAACACACACACACACACACACAACACACACACACACAACACACACACACACACATACACACAACACACATACACAACTTCATTGAAATGTATTTTATCTGTTTATTATACTTATTTATCTTCATTATTATCATTCTCTGACAATGTATATATCTATTACACTCAGCAAAAAAGAAAGTAAACACTTTTCAAGTTCACATTTGTAATACATAACTTTAATAAAAATACGTTGAATTATATATCAAATTCCCCAAAGGCAATTTATTCTTCTTTCAGCTATGTGAGGATAATTTTTAACTACCATTAACTTGCTTATCAAAATGTTTAGCAAAAATAATTTGACAGAAGTATTTTCTACATTATTGACAAACTTATGTTATGAAAGTGTGATTGATCCGTCAAACCATGCATGAAGTGAACATGCATGAACGCAAAAATGTCACTTTCCAAAAGTCACAAGGTCATTATTGAGAGGAAAATTGTGATGCAGGATTGACAAATTTTTGTTATCTGACGCAGACACAGACATACAGAAACACACACACAGCACACACACATACAAATAATACAAACAACACACACACACACACACACCACACACACATCAACCACATACACACACACTCACGCAGTGTCACGCACGCAATACACAATGACACACACAAGTATGAAAAATAGCGAAAAATAATACACACTCATACACACACACTCACACACACCACCATACACACATACACACATACATCACACGCAGCACACACACTCACACTCAACACACACACACATCACACAAAGACAACATTACACACACACGCACACACACACACACACACTACACACGAGCTCACGCGGCTGCCACGCACGCACAATGACACACAAAGTATTAAAAAATCGCAAAAAAATATGACACACTCATACACCACCACTCACACATTACAACATACAACATACACACTCACACACATACACACGATACAACATACACACACGCACTACACACACTCCACACTGCACATACACACACACACATCACACGCCATACACATACATACACACAGTGGGTAACTACGGGGGGGGGCAGCGGGGGGCACGTGCCCCCCCCCCCGTGCCCCCAAGTCGGCCGCAAAAAATAAAAAAAAAAAAAAAAACCCGAAGGAAAAAAGGGAAAGAAAAGTAAGAGCTGGCGCACAGAGCGAACCGGTTAGACATTGTCTTTAAATCACCTTATTCTGAGAGTAGACTTATGAGACTCAGTATAATCCATATGTTAAGTAAACTTAAATTGTTTTATCTAAAAACTTCTTTGTATAAACTGCCGTAATATAGGCCTATAGTTCTGTTCGTCTATTAAAGTTGCCGGCGTATCGTGCAAACAATGTGAATGGTTCGGTCTCATATTATAAATTAATGACAGACATGCCACGTACAGTTCAGCACTTTTTGTGTATTTCCACTAAACATCCAGATGAAGTGAAGTCACTCTTATCGAGAGGAATATAGTGAGCCTGATCAGAGATCTAACCGCTTATATAGAATCTTTGACGGAGTGTTTTCTGGTGGTTGGTAGGATTGTTTTGGTTATCAGTCGTTGAAATGTTTCGGAACATAGATACATTCTTTTGCGTCAAATATAAAGATGTATTCTTTATGAACAGAATGGTTGTTCTCACAGTTGCTCAGATTGTTTGAAAGAACTTTAAAGTGATTATGGAAGCTTCCTCGTCTGTGTCGGGATAATTTTAGGGTTCGATTTCAATAGCCAGAATGCACAACGGAATGAGCTTACGACTTCTCCCTTTGACCCAAATTGAAGTTATTTTAGCTTCAATAACGTTCGCTCGCCAGGTACCTATATAACTTATTCAAACCAGCATAGAGAGCAATATTGCAGATACACTTATCAAAATCACACAATTTTGTGTGGAAATTTCTCTCCCCAAAATCCATCACCTGCGTTACATACTGCTTTGCATGTGTGTTTTTCTGCATTCCTCAGCACAAAATTGAATATTGTAATTCAAAGAATCAAATCAAGGGTTATATGAATTAGAATATACAGGCCTGTAGCCGCAGGGGTGCGTCAGGCGTCAGTTGCGTATGCTCCTCCTTCATCTGAAAGGTACACCTTTTTTCTCAAAAGAACGTATATTACATGTTTTTGAAAATTACTGTTGAATTCAAAAAAGGTTACTAGGGTCAAATATACTCATAAAACAGCTGAAACTCATGAATTAACAGGGCCTCCGCCCCGACCCCCATAACTATTACCATGTTTTGAAATTAACTTTTATATGCAGTTCATGATTAAAAAAAAAATATTCCGTAATAGGAAGTGAAAAAAGATTGAAATCGGGTGGTTTTTAATTAGTTTTGAACTGTTCATTTCACAAAACAATAGTGCTATCACAAGGTCAAAATGAGCTCACAAATTGTTGGAACTCATGGGCTTCAACCCCCAACAAATTATCACCATTTAGAAAACAACCTCCTATCAGGATTTAAAATAAAAAAGTATATAGCTTCGGAAGTGCCAAAGCGTTTGAAAGCGGGGGATTTTTTAGCTGTAATTGACTATCCATTTAACGAAAAAAAGGGTTTGCCAGAAGAATCAAAATGGCCTTGTGAAACTCTTGAACCCGAGAACTTCAGGGGGCTCCGCCCCTGACCCCACCTGGTGGATTCTAAGGCGGGCCCTGGACTCCTTCCGCTAGAATGGTCAGCCCTATACCCAGCGAAAAATAGGTTCAGTGGTTCCCTGTCAAAAAATCCCTTTTTTCTCATTATGCACCTCTCCCCCTTGAAAATTGATGGCTACGGCCCGAATAAACATTAACACAATTCCATTTGTGCTCACATTGCAGTGTTTAAATATATTTCGAGTTACTAAGAAAGAAACACACCCAAATGCCAGTTTTCTCCTTGTACTTTTCAAAATTTCCAAACGCTCGCTCGTACGCTCGCTCGCGGAATGTTTCTTGACTAATCATGACACATACATGCAAACACAAATTTTCTGTAAAATAAACATGAAAATGGCGATTTGCTACGTGCACAATTCCATTTATGCTCCATTGCAGTTTTAAATTATACCGATTTACTTAAAAGAACACACCACAAAGGCGAGTTTTCTTCTTCCACTTTTCAAAATTTTCCAAACGCTCGCTCGCTACGCTCGCTCGCGGAATGTTTTCTTGACTAATCATGACATACTGTACATGCAAACACAATTTTCTGTAAAAATAAACATGAAAATGGAGATTTGCTAAGTGCACAATCCCATTTGTGCTCACATTGCAGTTTTAAATTATTCCATTTACTTAATAAGAACACACTACAAAAGGCGAGTTTTCTTCTTCACTTTTCCAAAATTTTCCAAACCGCTCGCTCGCTACGCTCCGCTCGCGGAATTTTTTCTTAACTAATGAAGACATACATGCAGACACATATTTTCTGTCTAAAAAAACAACATGAAAATGGCGATTTTGTTGCAAAAAACAAAAATTAGGTTAATGGCGTACACTTTAACAAGAAAAACTAGCATTTACAGTATATACTTTACGCTTGGCGTACATGGCGCATTAAATTCATCATCTGAAAATACAATTTGGGTGAGCGACTGGGTGCCCCCCAATGAGTTGACCCACGGTACGCCACTGCATACACACATACACACACGCACACACTCACACACACACACACATGCACACGCATACACATACATACACACGCACACACATATACACGCACACCTACACACACAGGCACGTACACATATACATACACACACAAACAAACAAACCAACACACACACAAACACATGCTGTTCCCGCACACAAATATATATACAGGCACGCGCCCAAACATACATGTTCACCGTTCTGTTGATAATCGGAATGGAAGTGATTGCACATTTCAAACAACAATTTGATGCAATTTACTTAAAAGTTATTCCTTGAGAGAAGGTTGAGTATAATCTCTTTCAGTATTTTCATTATGTTTACAAAGACCGTCCCTTTGCCCAGGTGGTGTACATAGGCATGTAAACCCTCATTCTCCGTGATTTACTTTCGTGCTATGTGAGACTGGACATAACAAGGTTTGGTTGTTTTGGTTTAACGACCGTTATGACTAAGAAATGTCAGTGTCAGGTGAGTTTGATACTGAACTTTGAAAAGACCAAAGTAGTGAGAAATCGATGGTCCGCAACTGACAAAATTTAAAGAACAGATTAACCAGTGAGTTGGTGTGGATGTGTCCTCTTATATGATGGCATATAGTGTTGAAAACATCGACATGTCGAAGGACAGTTAAGTCAGAAAAAGGGACAATGTACACCTTACAAACAATCTGTAGAGGGATAAGTCTGGACACCAACAAAAGAATGGCCAATAGCTACGTTTTTTATACTCATTCTCAATGGAAATGTAAGCTGCAAACAATAAAGGAAAGTGACAAAAAGAAGATTGATGCTTTTCTGGTACCCGCCTATATTAATGGTCCAGGGGACAGCACGGTGTGACAGAGCCACATGCATAAACACAGGTAGTTCAGATTCTGACCGTTTGTTATTGGTTTTATCCTCCCCCGAATAGCACACACAAGACCAGTGCATTCTTTGCCGCTTGGTGGCGATACCCCCGAGAATTTGTACGCCCGAAAACAAATTCTCGGCGTATCGCCACCAAGCGGCAAAGGATGCACAGCCCTTGTGTGCGGTTACGGGGAGGATAAAACGAATAAAAAGCGGTCAGAATCTGAACTAAAACACAGGCAAGTGAGGCTTCAGTGCACTGATCATGGAAAGACTCCCATTTTCTACCCATGTGGTTTCATGTAGATATCTTTCGACCCCAGTTCTTCATCACAGACAAAGTTCACAGTAATACCAAACGAATATGGGAATCCAACTTTTGTAAACTTTCAGGACAATCTCACCAGGCTCACAAAAAGGTCCTATTCATTTCCGCCTATTACCACAAAGCATAATTACAGACATTGAAACAACCTTTAATTCATACAATAATTGCGGTCAAAAGCGAGTGAAAATGGCAAATTTTATATCAATATGTTTGACAGAGAATCCTCTTTCATTTTAACACATTTCACTAATCTGGAAATACCCAGGTCCATCAAGGATGATCAAATGAAATGGAAATACGAAACACATGCACGGAATTGGCAGCGTTTATTACATGTATTCGGTCAATATGACAATTATTCAGGAATCTATGACACCATCAGTCTGTATGATGATTCATTTGAATTTTCCAATTATTGGTTGAAAACTATTCGATCTGTTTGAAGGATTACTTTGGATTTGTTTTAATGTCGTATGTTGCTTATAAAATCTGAACTGATTTCTACCTGTATAGCTAACATTTCAGTGGTGTGAAGTTCACCGATAATCAAGTCTATCACTGTTCAGACTCTGAAAATTGGTATTAATGGTATTGCTTGCTTGGTACGTTTCTGTCATGGCTGACAGTTCGTGACTTCCATGATTGATCTCCACTTCTTACGGTCAACAGCAAGTTAATATACAGTTGAGAGGGGTTTACCAACAAGGGATTTTAATTTTCTCAAACCACCTAGCTTTTGATCGTCCTGGTCTTCTCGAGCCCTCAATTTTTCCCTTAATGGTATATACTGGTTTAAATTTTAATGTGATGTCGGTCTAAAAGTTAACATACCGTATGCATTCTCATTTCTTTCATAATTGTATCTGCGAAGGAAGACGCATTTTTTTTTTACTTTTCTCGAATCGCCAATAAATGTTTTACCACAAATTAGGAACTTATGTACAGTACAACACAAAGCACTGTTAACACTCAACTCGTAGTTCGAGGAAACTGGAATAATGTCAATGTATACCAGATTCATTATAGATTGGATAAAATTAAAAGCAATCCTGCAGGAGAAAATGCCCCAAAACCCTATTGGCCAACGCATCTACAACCATTAACAAAATTGATCGGTTTTGGTAAAGGCAAAAAAGAAAAATCACATTTGATATTATTTTGTAATTAATGGATGCAAGCATGACGTTTACAAACTTATTTCTTGTAATTTGCAGACACGTTATTATATTAATATATATCTGTGTGGAAATATTCATACCTTTGATGATAAAACCAACATTAACTAAGTTTAGACTACGAATGACTAATGTAAATGTACGAAGACCCTTGCCTCCGATTGATATGTAGAATTGTAATTCTTATCAATAATTGGAACCCCAACAAACATTATTAGTTGATCACACAATACCATTGATTTGATTTAAGGTCGACTCAATTTGTTATTTGATTACAGATGTACGTAATGTTTACCTAGGAATAGACAAGTTTTGAAAGAAGAAAAGCGATTCCTTGGAAGGTTTCACTTGATTAGATATACTAAGTCTTCTTGCCAAAGAATAATGTTATAAACATTATTTAGGTCAATTATTGACTGCCCTGACCAATAACATGTAAAACCAGACGATATGTTGTTACCCCAAAGATAGGCTAATGAATAGCCCTGTCTTATGGAGCCAAAAGTTGGGCCTTGAAGCTGATCGATTTGTGGAATTCGCGTCCAAACTCTAAGTCTTTTTTCATTTAAAACCAAAGTAAAAACAAGTTTGCCATTAGATTACAATAATTGTATTAGCTAGAAATGTTGTAACTCATTCTTGGACCATATTTTGCATGTTGATTGTGATAGAATGAATACGCTTTACCACATCCATTAAAGCCGCTGGCTAACATTTACCACAGTTAAAAAATGTGAGCTATACAGTGTGTCTCAAAAATAATTGTGCAAGTCAAAAGCGCCCTCTTTGGTAATGAGTAAAACATTTTTGTGACGTCATGCTTACATCACCATCAAGGTAAGTGTCACTTTCAGAATGCCGTTTGTTCTGTTCAGTTTGCTTCTTTTAATCCTGAGATATGTTCAGTTAACAACGAAAAGGTAAAATCACAAATGTGGGGGCCACTTTTTCAACATGTTTACTACAGTAATGATAGCACCAGGCCCTCTTCCCGTAAAAATGACACAACTGAGAGTCCACCGCTTTGTTGTTTACAAGATATCTCGAGATCAAAACAAGCAAATTGAACAGAGCAAACAGCATTTAAAAGCTAAGACTTTGTCCTTGACGTTGATATAAACATGTGTCACAGCAGTATTTTCTTACTATCGAGGAGGGCGCTTTTCTTTTGAGCAATTTTTTGAGACGTGCTGCAGCATGTCTCAAAAAATTGTGCAATTAAAAACCGCCCCCTCCGGCAACTAGAAAATACTCTTGTGACTTGATGCTTACATCAACGTCAAGGGCAAAGTCTTAGCTTTCACTAGCTTTTTGTTCTGTACAATTTGCTTGTTTTAATCTCAGGATATGTTGTAAACAACAAAAGAGTGGAATCACAATTGTGTCACTTTTACAAGGGACTGTAGTAAAATTGGCACAATTGTGATTTTACCCTTTCTTATTTAAATTAATATATCTCAAGATTAAGACAAGCAAATTTAACCAAACTTACGGTATTTGAACGCTAAGACTGTGCTCTTGACGTTGATGTAAGCATCATGTCACAAAAGTATTTTCTCATTGCCAAAGAGGGCGGTTTTCACTGGCACAATTTTTTTTGAGACACACTGTATAATTCTCCACGCTCCAAGTGTCTTTGATAAGGTCTAAAAATGAAGCCCTGAAAAAACATTGTATTTCAAAATGATGATTTAGTGCTTAAAAAAAAAGTGAAAATCTAGAAGCATTTAAATTGACCGGATTCGCTTGTCCATTTCCTCACATAGACCTACTGTGTGTAGATCTAGGCTATTTTTTTTACTCGCCCCGAGTATTAATTGTTTATTCATTCATATCTTGCCAGTGGTAGCATAGTTCAGATGTCAAAGTTTGACAATGTGTTTATATTGAAGCTCCACAATGTTAGCCTATCACTGGGTGTTACATTATATTTCATGAACAGTTTGATCATCATCAGATATCATCTTCATTTTCATTTTCATCTTCATTTTGGCCACGTTCATTCATGTTCCAAATCACACCTATACCACTATCAAAACTACATGTTAAATTAAACAGAAAAACAATGAATATACGTATGTTACGTTTTGATTATTTTCGTATTGATTATTTAATCATTTTAATTTCATTCTGCTTATTACGTTTATTACACTGATTTACTTGGACTGTCATGTCCTTAAATGTATGTTCATACTGACAGTATCCATTTTCTGCTCTCTGATCTTCAATGAAATAAACATCTCACACGAAAAGAAAGGAAATATAATGTATACTTAAAATTCTGATAATGTTACGTCATATTTTCAAATGCCTTATGGATGCATTGTTTTGCTGTGTTGTATACGTTCTTATCATGCTATGATTGCAGAAAGAAATTCAGATCAAATTAAACGAATGATAGGCGCAGGTTGGATGCTTTAGAGCTCTGATGCTGGGGAAACTTCTTCGCCTCCTGTATGGACACAGAGAGCTCGAAATGAGGATATGTTTGAAACCTATGTGATGTGGAGTAATATGGTATTGGAAGGGACTAGTGCTCGGTAGAATAGCGGAAAAGAGAAGAAGAGGAAGAAAGCGAACGAGATGGATACGAGACAAAACTATTAGTAGTGCAGAAATAAACATAGCTACACTAAGGGTGTTTCCCGCAAATAGATCACCGGGGGTAAGAGGGGGGGGGGGGGGGAAGTCGCCCGGGAGATGGTGGACATGATGATGATCGGGCGTGGCATCAAAACTCCAGATGGCGCTGTTTGTAAAATGACCACTGACGAGTGACGTGTGACGGTCTGCAGGCACAGACTTTACTTTGGCACTAAAATTCCACAGTACCTTGATAGGTCAGAGCTTGTGCCGGAGCAGCAATAACACAGGGACTAAGGAAGTACCAGTCTGCAGCACAGATTGTTCAGACCCGGATTTGCTTAGCACGACGGACAAAGGTTTGTGCCTGCTAACTATGACTGTCTATGGTTAAATACCGACTCTACCAGAGTAATTAGTGGACCAAATCTCGTAAACCATTTCACAAGATATGTGATAATGAATCCATAATACATTATCCATTATTTTTCATAATTTAAACACACAGGTCCAGATGGCCCCCGGGACACAAGGGAACAAATGCGAGAGGGCCTTGTCAAAAGGCTAAGGGGAGGGGGACCACCGACATTTCCCGTAGGTAATATACATGCCGCTACATACTTTCTGATATTTAAAACATTATAATTTGACACTATAAACAATTTTCAGTAGTTTGATGTTGTTTTCTGATGTCTGGGATGACAGAACAATACTTTGTGAAAGATTGACGAAAAAGTTGTCTGATCGACCAAAATTATACTTGGGCTTTTCGAGGCAAAGATGATCATGTTACCTAATATATTAATCACTCTTATCGAAAGGCAACAAAATAACAGGCAGGTGTTTGGATGTTATAGACCAGTTTACTGATCATATTCATTTTTCCCTTAGTTGCCTAGTAACAAACTATTCCGTAAACCTGTCTATAATGAATGCATTTTCATACTTAGAATCCAACTTGCAGATGTTAGTTGTTGCTATGTTGGGCAAGCATCGGGCAAACTGTCAGGTTGTCAGGGACAACCTTTGTGTAGAAGGCATGTAAACTAAGTAGACAACCTTTGATTAAAAGGCACGCATAAACTAAGTAAACTAAGTAGACAACCTTTGATTAAAAGGCACGCATAAACTAAGTAAACTAATCTATTATTGTAAACAGCCTTTGTTTGAATCATATCACGAACGTTTCTGACAGAAGAGAGTTATCCTTAAAATATTTTGATTGCATTCTCGACTGCAAATATCAAATAAGAGCTGTCCCGGGCCTTACTCAGGGAGATCTATTTTTCGCTGTTTGGGAGGACCACGCCTGATGAAACCACGACTGGTAGAGCTGTCCTGCTTTACTTTCAGACTCTGAGTACTTGTTATACCTGGGGTACACTGCCGTTAAAATGCATCAGTACTAGCAGGGATAGCAGGGAACTACCAACCAAACTACGCCTGAAGCCGAAAGGCTGAACTGAAACCAGCCACCAATCACGTCTGCCTAAGTCTCTCACGGTAAGACAGTAATAATTGTTGTATTTTTGTTTTCTTGGCTTCATATATTTGTGCAACTTCTGTCTACCTCACTATTTATCTGGATTCGTATGTAATATGGAATATTTGTCGCGATACCCCAGAATTTATATTTAATAGGGTCAGGGAAAGGTTGCCGAGGTCAAACTGCCTATCCACTGCTGCAACCTGAGAATGTAAATTGTAAAACATGAGAGGGCGTGATATTTTGATCCTAGCATGGAGGATCACTCACGGGAATTGAAGTTTGACTCTTGGTGCGATTATTATACAAGGCCAAAAATTACATTTCTGAATAGGTCTAAAATTATTTCAGCTTTAAAGCTCAGTGACATGATTGGGAGAAATAAAAAAATGCCTTTAGAACCAAACTGGTTGAAAGGTAATCCAAATGTACACCAGCTGGAGTGGATCTCCTGGCTTGAATGATTTCTTTTGAGCATGAACAGACCAGTAGTTTAATTTTATCGGGGCACGATAGATTTAATACCCATAGAAGACTGCACTACAAATTTACAAGGCATACTGATGGACATTATTTTAAAATGAGTCAACTTTTGACTACAAAATTTTCACGTTAGAATCCCTGCAGTTTACTTGATTCTAGAATAGTTTTAACCCAAGTTTAGGACTACCCACACATGGGGACAGCTCATACTTTTGTGTACTAAAGTACATGGATGGCCTAGCTTATGCAGGTTTGGCACAGGAAAATTGCTCTGAAATTAAGCCTTTTAACAATACTCTACTGAAATATTGTTTTGATATGGCTAGTCTATAATCTGTTCAAACATTATATATTATGAAAATTAAAGGACTTCAACATTTCAGAAGTCTTGTTTTTAATTTTCTAAAACATGTGGGTCCAGCATTTAAATTTTGCAAATGCAATTTTATAAAGTTGCTCTTGCATTCAATTTCACACAGTGCAAACTTTGTTCGTTTTTTTCCAGTAGAGGCGTATGTGGTCCATATAGCTCTGCCTTAGGACCACATACACAGTAGGTAGTGGGACTACCCCCAATCATGTCATTTACCTTTAATGACTAATTTGAGTTGAGTCTTCAGTTTAGGCGTGAAATTTTGGTTCAAAAAAGATTTGTTTCTTAAGTAAACAAAAAAATCAAAAATAATTGGCGCCAGATTTTAGAACACTGTCCCATGCCTTTACACATGAACATTTACCAAGACGAAAATACAGACAGCAGTAAGGGACAGCATGTATTGCACTATACACCCCTTACTTGTATGCGGGAGTGGTAGCTTGACTCAGTGTGAGATTTTAATACAATGCTAGAATTTGCATTTCTGAATAAGTATTTAAAATTATCTAAGCTTTAATGAATTAATCCACATGAATTCTTCAGTTCAGACAGGGACTGTAGGGCTAGGCCATTTATCGTGATTTTCCGCAGTCCCATCAGTGGTATTTTACAAATCCCTAATGATGATTATTTAAATATTACTAAACCGTAAATCGGGTTTGTTCTAATACCATGTGCGCATTGTTGAAAATATTGATAAATCATGACGGTTATTTATAATGTCGTGACCAAGTACGTTTTAGCAGTGTACAAACTACCGGGGACTTTCACCTTAGTCAATGTCAATAAACGGCTTTATTTCACAACAGTATGGTGTGAACAGTTTAGTGTGGTACCAATGAATGAATGTGAACAATGTGGTACCAATGAATGAATGTGAACAATATAGTGTGGTACCAATGAATGAAATCTTGTAGAAGCTGAAGTTAATGTCGGTATAGATTTGTCATACCGGAACATAGTAGTAAGTCCCTATCTTGCTGCACTTGCCCCACTGGCCCCACACTATATCAACTACGTCTACAACAGTGGTGAGTACTTTGGAATACTGTCACCATGTCGCCCTGTCGCCGTACTCTGCAGGCCCGTAACCAGAATATTTTGGGGAGGTTCGAAAAATTGAGTGAACGAACCTTTTGTGAGGGAGCGAAGCGACCGAGCGGGGGAAGGGTCTGGGAGGGGGGTATCCCCCTTCCGAGAGCAGGGAATTTTTTTGCATTTTGAGCCCCTAAAACAGCGTTTTGATGCCTATTTTTACAGGTATAACGGCAGTATATGATTTTCCCCAAATTGCAAACTTAGGGGCATAATTTCATCAATTACAGCATATAGCTTGTCGTTTTCGGTGGATGGTGTTTACACATGTGCCTGAGAACAGAACATAAGTCGCTGAGATGAAACAGACATTAAACGTGACAAATTGGACAATTTAATTCTAATTGACCTTTGTGATTTTTCAATAAGGGGGCCAGGCGTGGATAATCGACTAAGCGAAGGAACGTACCCCCCCCCCCAAAAAAAAAAAATAAATAAATAAATGTTTGTTTGCCTTTAACAAAACACAGGGATCGGTAGGTCGGGACATTTTTTTCTTTTTAAATTCATTTTTTTTTGGTAGAATTGGGATAGCATTTTCACCTATAAACATCTATATTTTTGGCTCCCTTTAGTAATAAATCAATCCGAATATTTTATTCATTTTCAATTCATTATTCTGGCTAATTAGACAAATAATATTTGCATTTTTACCTTAAAATATATAAAAGTATATACTTTCAATTAACAAGATTATTATAATATTAGCGTTTTAGACGTATTTGTTTTAGGGGGTACATTTTTATTTGTCATAATATCTAATTAATGCCCGAATAACCACATATTATATTTAGACCTATATGCTGGAGGAGTAGCCAATTCTTATGTGGGGAGGACGAGTGAGGGATCACCACCTATGAAGAACGTGACGTTTTTCTTATACCCCTACTAAAAGTTGACAAATTGCAAAATTCTGAAAACATAATGCAAGAATATGTTTAAACACTACAAAACCATTAAACATACACAAAATTCAATTTTGCGGCACACCTCGCGCGAAAGATTAATAGTCTGTATTGCAAGTTTTGCGCGCGTAGCGCACCGAAAATTTTGACACTTTATTACCACGCCAATGAAAATATTGGGGCAAATATATTATTTTGCCCCCCGCCCCTAAAAAAACTGATAAATTGAAAAATGATATGTTTAACAAACAATGTAAGGCACTAGTGATGTGAAATGCGCTATACAAAAGCTACATATTATTATTATTATTATTATTATTACAAATCCACTAAACTTATACATTATTCAATTTGCTGCGCACCTCGGGCGAAAAATTGCTAGCCGACATTGCAATTTTGCGCGCGTAACGCGCCAAAAATTTTGACATTTTATTACCACGCCAATGAAAATATTAGGACAAACATATTATTGTTATGCCCCCTCTCCCCAAAAACTGATAAATAAAAAAATTATATGTTTAAAAAGCAGTGAAAGCACTGCAAAACCGTTCTATTCCCACGTCAATGAAACTATTAGGGCAGACATATTGTATTGCTCTCCCCCCCCCCCCAAAAAAAAGACAAATTGAAAAATGATAAGTTTCACAAGCAACGTAAGGCACTACCAACCATTAAACCCACACAATGTTCTGGGTTTTTTTCGCGCTATGCCAACAAAAAAAAGTTGTTAACATATGTATTACTGCAATTTTTCCGCGCGAAGCGCAACGAAAATTTTGAAATTTTTCTCACTTTTGCCCCCTACTAATAAACTGACAAATTGAATCATTCTTTAAATGTGACGCAGGAATAGCCCAAGATACTACAAAACCATTGAAGTATTAATTTTGCATAAATTGTGAAATTTTATCACCACGCCAATGAAAAGATTGGCCCCCCTTATCCGAAAAATGGATTGACGCACCTGCGTGTGTGCCATGAATTTCTCTGACTTTTATTTCAGTTTTTTTTTCTTTTTTTTTATCGAGCGGAACCCTTGGTCGCCCGGCGGGGGGGGGTCGTTCGAACCCCCCGCCCCCCCCCCTGGTTACGGGCCTGCTCTGTGGTAAGTACTACAACATTTACTACAGGAAGTACCACAGGTCTGCACGTAATTTGGGACGGTACCGCAGAACTGTACAACAGAAGTACAACACGTCTGTGTCAATTTCTGTGGTAATTTCTGTGGTCCTTACTGTCCTGCATGTAATTTGGGACGGTACGACGCAGGTACAACAGAAGTACCACAAAAGTACTACGGGACATTTTTGTAAGGGATATAGAGGCCTGTCGCCCTGTCACCCTGTCGCCTTATCGCAATGTCACCTTGTCACCATGTCACCATGTCATGTCACTTTGTCACCATGTTACCGTGTCACCTTGTCACCTTGTCGCATGTCACCATGTCACCTTGTCACCATGTCACCATGTCACCATGTCACTTTGTCACCATGTCACTTTGTCACCTTGTCACATGTCACCTTGGCACCATGTCACCATGTCACCATGTCACCTTGTCACCTTGTCACCGTGTCACCGGCGGTCACCGTGTCACCATGTCGCCATTCTCCCACATATATATTTGTAAAGGCTGACGAACGTGGACCTTTCCCTTTTTGATTGTCAGATTTTGTACTGCATATCGAAGACCCACACACCAGGTTTATATTTGGTAACCGTGGATAATTTTTTTATGTGTGTGATTGACTACATTCTAACCGTAGGCCTACCCCATACCGTGCAAACACCCTTCACAAACGTGGATACACACCAAGAATTTATATGGTAAAAGTCGATAAAGTGTGATTACTTACAAGCTAACCGTGGCCCTACCCATAATCTATACCTGTTCTCAAAACAACGTCTCATGTATGTCCTCTTTAAGTGGTTTCCAATTGATCATCATGTGCTAGACAACCATGGACGTCCACGATTGACAAAAGTCTACGTTTACCCTCAAAAATCCTGCTGAAGGTCCAGGATTGGGGGCTACGTACGTACGACGTACGTACGTACGTACGTACGTACGTACACTACACACACACACACACACACACACACACACACACACACACACACACACACACACACACACACACACACACACACACACACACACACACACACACACACACACACACACACACACACACACACACACACACCACACACACACACACACACACACACACACACACACACACACACACACACACACAAACACACAAACACACACACATAGATAAAGATATAGATATAGATATAGATATAGATATAGATATATATACACATTACACACACTGACAAACACACACAATGTTTCATTCGAACGGCACAAATTGTAAAGAATTCCATATTTTATTTAAAAGGTAATATTGATGAAACGAAGTGGCATTTAAAATGTTAAAAAATACAAAATATGATTAAAGATGGGGAGCTACAAATCGTGCCTCAACAACCACACTATTGTGAGTGGAATAATCTACAATCGTACATGCTGTTACCGGGGTTGGGGCGTAAGTTCTGCACTATTTGTGTGACAACATAATTTATCATGAAGTGCTTTTTAAAGAACATTAGAAACACAATTGTTTCCTAATAAAGCATAGATAAAGTTGAAGAGATGTACAATAGTATCTGCCAAAAGTGGCTATTTATTTGCTACACCTTTGATATTAAGCGTTTTAGGATATCGCAATTCAAACATAAGTTTCAGTATAATGATTGCAAAGACAATAGTAACATAACATCAATATGCATTCTCATCTGATGATATGTTTTATATATAAAGTAAATTACTATAGCATATAAATGAAAGAAGTCGACCCGAATGACTACAATAACTGCTCCATATCATGGCCATACGCAGCGGGGGCAGAGAGAGTTGCACCCCCTCAAAATGTTCAAATCCCACTTTTTTCTTTTCAAATTGGAAGTTAGATCAGTGTAGATCAGTAAATGATGGTCTTCCCCCACCTTCCCTCAGGAAAACATTTCTGCGTACAGCCTTGCTCCATATATATTTTACTGCACGCAGGTGAAATAAATACAAAAACGATGTATGGTTTGAATAAATGATCGGTTGAATTGATGTTTTACAGTTTGTTTAGATATGGATCCACGTCTTGTCTCTACCGTATCCGTATCCGACAAATTATCCAAATAACTGAATCAGTATACACAGTGTATCACTGGGCACATACATCGATGAATTCACGTGTGAAGTATTTTGGATATCCGTTATCCACTCGCGTGTTTCCGTAACTCATTTTGAAGAACTTCTTGGAACGAATGAATACTTGTTGCCTGAAAGATCACAGAGCGAAAACAAAAAAGGGAAGAAATAATCATGATTAGTGACACACAACGATTGAATTTTTCCGAAAAATAAATTTGACAAAAATACTACGAATGGTCATAACGTTTTTGTGGTTGACTTTTCTGTACCATGTTGAAAGAACAACACATTCCTACAGCTACATGTAAAGAAAAACAAGGGTATATTTGGCCTGCCTTCTTCTCCTCCTTGTACAAGTCCAGGTGATTTTAGCACTTAGAAAATACTCTACTGACATGATGCTTAAATCAATGTCACTGGCATATTCTTAGCTTTCAAATACCACTAGTTTTGTTCTATTTGCCTGTTTTAATCTTGAGGTATGTATACTTAAATGCGAAGGGTTAAGAACACAATTGTGCCACTTTTACTACAGTCCATATAAAAATGGTACAATTGCGATTTCACTCTTTCGTCGTTTACAACATATCCCGAGATTAAAACAAGCAAATTGAACAGAACAAACGGCATTTGAAAGCAAAAGCTGTGTCCTTGACTTTGATGTACGCGTCGTGTCACAACAAGTATTTCTAATTGCCAAAGAGGGCGTTTTTTACTTGCTCAATATTTTTGAGACATACTGCAGTAGGTCTAAAAAATGTACAGGTGAAAGCCCCCTATTTGACAGTTAGAAAATACTCTTGTGACAAGTGCTTGCGTCAACTTTAAGGGCAAAATCTTAACTTTCAAATTTTATTTGTTCCAGTCAATTTGCTTGTTTTAATTTCGAGATACGTTTACTTAACAGCAAAAAGGAAAAACCACAATTGTGTCACTTTTATGGGAAGAGGGCCTGATACTCTCATTGACTGTAATAAAAGTGGCACATTTAATTTTGACTTTATCCTTTCGTGGTTAACTAAACATATCTCAAGGTTAAAACAAGCAAACAGAACAAAACAAACGGTATTTGAAAGCCAAGACTTTGCCCTTGACGTTGACGTAACCATCATGTCACAACAATATTTTCTAATTGCCAAAGAGGGCGCTTTTCACTTGCACTTTTTTGAAACACGCTGTATATTCATTAAAAGTAATAAAACAAAAATGAATTTCACTTTTATACACGTAAGAAATAATTGTAAAATTACTTTGATAGTTCAGCGACTGAGGTGCTCCTTGATTTAAAAAAAAAATTGCAAAGTCATAATTTTCTGTGAAAAGTAAATGTGACTTCAGGGACATTCCAAGAGTGAGATTTGTGAAGATTCCTTTACAAAACGAATGGAGAGGTGTTACGTCTGTGACATCATCGATTACATATGATATATACCGGCTTTCAAGTTATGTTTTATGAAAATTCAATTTATAATTCCACAATTTTCCTTTCACTTGACAATAAATGTTATTTGTTTCAGGTTTATGTTAATGTGAAAAGTATTAAACACTTGTTCGTATGCGTACATAAAAAAATCAATTGCCAACCCCCACCCCTCCAAAAAACAACAACAACAACAACAACAACAACTTTGAGACCTAGCAATTAGGCAGTCATTGTACACACATACACAGACAGTACTGCATGAGGGGAGGACCCATATGCATCGGCCCAAATTTTGAAATTATTGATATTTTGTGAGCGGTTGTACTACACCATTTGAATCATTTTAGTATTCTCCAAATCCTCCAATAAAGGGTGGATCTCCTGGCTGGAACAATCAGTACTTTATTTCTCTCGAGCCCTGAGAGAAATTAATCCCATAGAAAGCACACAACAAATTTGTCTCTTGCAAGGCATACTGATGGCAGTTATTTTAAGATGAGTCAACATTTGACTACGACATTTTCACAGTAGAATCCTTGCATAGTTTACTTGATTCTAAAATAGGTTTACCCCAAGTTTAGGACTATCCCCAATCATGTCATTTACCTGTTATGTATCATCAGTTTGTACATATTTGATAGATGTTCTGCAACACTGTTTCAAAGGCCACTAAAATCTTGAATGACATTAAATTAATAATAAAAGGGGTCTATTTTCGTCCAGGGACGGGAGTCTTACCACTGGTATCTGAAAATGCGGCTGAGATCTTGTCTGGCACCCCAGGGAATTCCGAAGCAATCGGTTTGGGATAGCCACTATCCAGCCGTTTGCTTCTCTCGTCGTAACGATACACGTCGCTTCCCTTGAAGAAGTAAGTCTTGGCTTCCCAGCTTACGTGGATTGCACCAGTAAGAGCTTTGGGCAAGCCTAATCGGGACAGGGTGTCTCTTCCGGTACGTCTAGTTCCGGTGTGGATGAACATCTTCTTTCCTTCATGAACACAATGCGAAAATAAAGGACGATATTACATTCATGTGGTTAGTGGTAAATCCAGGAACTCTGGGGTGGGGTGGGGCTGTTAATGGGCTATTAAGTTCTCACTTTTCTGCACTTAAACATGAAATGGGGGCAAAATTAGGGTATGAAGTGGCATACTGATGCATGAGTGTTATAGTCATATAATCTGGAGAGGACACCAACCCCCCTTCCGATCAAATTGAGGTGTAGATTTGCTTACCAAAAGACAACCATGTCACCGCTGAATTGTTTCCATCTTTGCACTCCATTCGGAATAACATACCAGAGATCAAGATTTCAACAGATTCCAAATGTCAACATAATGATGATTATTATCATTGGTGTCATCCTCCTCATGGTCATCGTCATTAATATATTCATCATCATCATTATAACTGTCATTATCATTATCATGCAATCGTCGTTGTCGTCATCATCATCGTCGTCATCATAATTATCGGCTCCTCTTTACACGTATTCCTTGGTTTGCCTGCATTATGTTGCAGAAGTGTGAGCTTTCTGATAGACGTGTGACAAATTGATATTTTATAACGTTTACGGTTCCACAATAGACATGCCGCACATTTTGAAGAGAGGCATATTAAAAGGAAAAGGAAAACTTAAGATAATAAAAGTGGAATAAGAAACATATTGGGCCTCTTGAAAATGTTAGAGAATAATGGCATATTACCTCGAATAAAGACAACATCTCCGTTAGACAACTCGTAAGCACTGGTCACTTTGTTCGGCAAAGATCGGAAGTAATCGGTAGCCAGTTCACCTTCGGGTGGTGAGAGTAGCTGTTTGTTGGTACGCACACGCCAAACCTTGTCATCCTGATATTTAAAAAAGAGTACGTGGATGTATTATCAAAAAAGTTCAATGAATAATGAAAAGTAAAGGGAATTTGTTGAGCATTCCAAAACATGACACAAATAAAACTTAGTTTAAAATATTTACAAGACACAATGTCATTAAGAAAATCAAGAATGGTGACAAAATGTGCTCAAGAAAATGTAACGTTTGTATGTGTGTGTGTGTGTGTGTGTGTGTGTGTGTGTGTGTATGTGTGTGTGCGTGTGTGTGTGTGTGTGTGTGTGTGTGTGTGTGTGTGTGTGTGTGTGTGTGTGTGTGTGTGTGTGTGTGTGTGTGTGTGTGTGTGTGTGTGTGTGTGTGTGTGTGTGTTGTGTGTGTGTGCGGGGGGGGGGGAGGAGGTTGCACCACCTAAGACAAAACGACATACCCTGAAGAGGTACAGTCTACCATTCACGTAGGTTACGGCGGTGAATTTCATATCGCAAACTGCTGAAGTTGTGCCTGGTACGACCGGGGGTGCTACGGTTGGTACAAGAGGGTTGACAGTTTCAGGATCTGCGGAGAGACAAGACAAGGTTATTTTCATGATATACACATTTAATCGTTAGGTTTGGGGTCACTGGTTTGAATCTCTTTTCAGCTATATTTCCTTCGACATTTTACCACATAGTTATTTACATGCTCAATTATTGATCTAGTATTGATCTAGTTATTGATTTAGTATCCCATTCCATTATCAAGTATCATTTTAAATGAAATGAATATCCAGTGACCTAGGGGATATGAACACAGGACCGGGAGTGATCTATTATTCTGTAAACTATGCTAGTATCTGAATGCTTTTAAATTTCATGTGTCAAAATATAGTATGACATGTCGACAACTTCATTGAGCAATGAAACAAGAAAACAACATACATTTTTACTTTTTTAGATACTTGCCCCGATAGAGTCATCGTTTATGATTACATGAGATATCAAAGATGCCAACTCTAAGTGGAAAAGCCATTAAAAAAAACTAATTTAGAAAGGACTAACATACTGGACATACACACATATACCCGTAATTACGTATTCCGTCGTTTTACATATATAAAAAAAACTATAGAATGATAAATTAGTGAATCAATGAATGATACAATAATGATTAACTTTTGTACTTACTACACACGAAGTTGGGATCTCGAGCAGCTATAATGAACACGACAAACGAAATAAAAGAAAATAAAGAGCTGAAGTTAATCGTCTCATCATAACTCCAACGAAAACAGCAGTTACAATTATCACCAGTGACAAGAGTTACAAAGAAACTCGACTCATTAATTCTTTTGTCTCATCAAGTCACCTGCTCAAATATTCCATGTACAGCTGTTTGTTTGTTTTGATATGTAGTTGGGTTTTACGTTTAAAAAGTAGTACTACCTAAAGACATAATTCGGGAGGGTAATGTTGTATTTATAAAAAAGGCTAATAAAATTTACAATAAATTTCAGTTTATATCAATGTTTCATTCTCATTTGCTTGTATTATTTCACTCTGTATCATTTTGTGCTTACTCTTTCTTTGACCTACTTTCCCAAAATTGTAAAAGAAGTAGTCATTAAAAAACATCTTTAACTGAAAGTTGCCAAATGTTTATTTTCCCATCGAAATCTGCCGTATTCAAAAAAAAATAAGAGCTTTTGTGATAAAAGTGTCAGATAAAAGTGTTGAGCTTTTTGCTTTTTATGTAAGTAGGAATAACCACAAAGTTTTCGTACACCAATCACAAATAAACTCTCCTTATTTCTCAGACATGTGAGGGCTACGATGAATTTACATAGGTGCTAGGTGCTAGGTGAATTGATTAGTTGGTCACTGGTAGCCCAGAATATCAAAATGTATGAAAGCGGAAGTTGTGGTATGAAATCACAGACTTAAGCAGAATGCTATCTTCAAAGGGCGACACAGTTTTATTTAAATTTGTGAAAAATCACATCTCTTGAATAAATAAAATCTGCTCATACTTTGAATATTGGATTTCTAAACATGTTCTAGATTCACTGAAATCACGTTAATGTTTGAGGAAAGGTCTGTTCAATCATTGTATCTAAAGGGTCAAGGGTCATGGGTCACGGGTCATGGGTCAAGGAAATCTTACTGCATAGTTGACACATCTGGGGACATCCTTCCCTGACTTGTGGGTAACCGTCGCAGAATTCGGGCCACCAGGTGTTGTAACATCGTGTTGACGTATCCACGCATTGTTCTGAAATTAAGCAAATAAAAATACTTCATTACTCTAGTAATACAGAAAACGGATGTAATGGCAATACTTGCACTGAAAATTAATTTTAATCCTTATAAATTCTTCCTCTACAACGGTACTACAAGAACAACAACTACTATAACTACTATTGCTGCTACCACTACTACTACTACTGCTACTACTACTACTACTACTACTACTACTACTACTACTACTACTACTACTACTACTACTACTACCACTGCTACTACTACTACTACTACTACTACTACTACTGCTACTACCACCACTACTACTATTACTACTGCTGCTGCTGCTGCTACTACACGACTACCACTACTACTACTACTACTACTACTACTACTACTACTACTACTACTACTACTACTGCTGTACTACTACTGCTGATAATACTGCCAATACTACTTGTACGACTTATACTTCTACTCCTACTGCTAATAATACTGCTACTACTGCTACTACTTCTTCTATTACTACTTCTATACTATACTTCTGCTGCTATCACCACTAATAATGCTTCTACTTCTACTACCACTGATACAGTATCTACTAGTACAACTACCACTACTTGATTCCACTACCTACCCTACTACTACTACTACTACCACCACTACTACTACTACTACTACTACTACTACTACTACTACTACTACTACTACTACTACTACAGTAGTAGAACTTATACTGCTACTGCTATTGATATGTCTATAATTCGCCCCTTAATATCTTACTTGAGCAGTCACTGCCGTAAAAGCCGTTGGGACAGCTACAGGTGCACGATGCGCGATCCAGGCGGCCGCAGTTTTGACAAGTTTGCCTGCATACTGGTCGTAGAAAATAAGCAAATAGACATAATTAGGAATATTTCGTCCAGCTCCTAAGAACTAAACGCCACGATTGTACTTTCACATAGGACAATGTGCACATCATTGATTCAGGCGATCACGTTGACTTGAAACTAGACACGTCCACGTCATTTGAATTTGAGTTTAATTAGATTAAAATAATACGAATAGAACAGTTAAAATTGATTGAAATCGGATAAACTATAAGAAAGCAATGAAACTTTGACGTTTTGTGAAACTTCATAAAACAATATAACATAATTTGCATATAAATAAGCTATACGCAAATTTAGTAAGTCAAATCATCGGCTCACAAGTCATTTTATTCTGCACACATTTACTGAGACCGGTAAAAGTCTTTTCACGTATATTATATAATGTCTGACTATATAGTGATTATTATTAAAAAAAAAAAATCAGGGATGAGTCAAGTTATGTTCACAAAATGTATGGGTATAAAATTTATGAAAAGTGCAACGCATACATGCACGTATATGCCGTATGTGACAAACATCACAGTCATTTGATATCTTCTCAAAGAAATTATTTTTTAAAAAAATCAAGGTTTCTTTGACTTTACGGCTTAATGAGATGACAAACAATCATTACAGATTCTTACCACATGGCTCGCTGTGAGCGGAGCATGGACCTGCAAGAAGATGAGTAAAAGACAAGTTAGAAGTCTTACTACAGTTAAAGCGCAAGTTCAGTTTTGGAGAGTCTGATCTTTCTGGTAAGGTAGAATTCATATAACCTTAAAACATTATTAACCATTTGGATGCTATAATGTAAAATATAGTCGAAAATCTGGGGGGTCCCCCCCCCCCGACACTTTTCATTAATCAATTAAAAAACTAAAGACATTCAGAATCTGTTATTGGTGTGTTATGACCTTTGGGTATAAAGCTTTCAAATTATAAAAAATCGCCTAAACTAAACTTGTACTTTAAGCTATAAAATGCTACAAAAACCCGGAATCAAACTCATTGTGAGGTTCAAGATACATAGCATTAGCGTGTTTTTTTTTACCAGAAGGTCGCTATACAGGTAAAATAAAGGAAATAATTCGTGACATGAAGGTACTGGTATTCATGTACCCCATAATATTATGAGGAATTTAAGAACATATTAACTGTGAAACACCAACTTCTCTCTTCTTTTTCTTCTTTTCTTCGCTTCTCTTCTTACTTCTTCTTCTTCTTACTTCTTCTTTTCTTCTTCTTTCTTCTTCTTTTCTTCTTCTTCTTTTTCTTTTCTTCTTTCACTATCATATCAATCTTATGGAATGTTTTTTTTATTCCATTGTTATGTTCAATCGTCTTTTTAGGACTATCATACGGAAATGATTCATGAAGGAACTTATATGTAAGGCGTTTTACATTTTTTGTTATTATCATTTTAATGATATCCATTTATTCTTTCAGTTGTAACAGTGAATTATGAAATTAGAAATACAAATTATTGCTGACAATGATATGTTTTGTACATGTACGAAATATTTCCTTTCTGAATACATAATGTTTGCTTTATATTCCATACTTGTGATCTTATGATAAAATGTTGATTGGTATTATGTAAATTACATAATATTTGTTCCCCTTTGATATATAATTTGATTTACTGCATGTTGTTATCACTAAATGGAAAATAAAACATTGTTGAAAAAGCTGAATGTACCAGTATTACCACATCAAACTTACGACATAAATCATTGTAGCATTGTCCCACTCCTGACGTACACTCCCTGCAAGGGGTTCCTATTAGGTATGGTGACTGTCCTTGCCAGTTTCCTCTGGTTGTACAAAAACATAACAAATTCAACACATAGAAAGTAAATTAATGATAAAATTATGTTTCAGTGAATGAAGTTCTATGTCGTAATCTCGGTGTCATGTTTGATTCACAAATGTCTATGTCTCTTCAAATTACCAGCATTTGCAAATCTGTTCGCTATCAATTGCGCAATATCGGCTTCATCCGCAAATATCTTACTCCTTCTGCAACAGAGAAGCTTGTCCACTCGCTCATTTCATCTCGACTTGATTTCGGTAATGGCTTACTCTTCAACTTACCAAATTCTCAAATTGCCCAATTACAGAAGCTACAAAATTCAGCCGCACGAATTGTTTCTTTATCAAAGAAACACGATCACATTACACCTATCTTGAACAGTCTTCACTGGTTGCCCGTAAAGGAACGTATAATATTTAAGATCCTTCTTTTGGTTTATCATACATACTATCAACGGAACAGCCCCTGATTACAATCTGTCTCTGTTACATCAGTACCAACCTGTACGATCCCTACGATCCTCCAATTCCGGTCTTTTACAGGTTCCATTATCTAAAAAATCTTTTTTTTTTTTAGGGGGGGGGGGGAATCGAGCGTTTGCTCACGCCGGACCAGCCCTGTGGAATTCACTTCCACAGGAGCTGAAGGACTCTGTGACTCTTTGACGTCCTTTAAGGGTAACCTAAAAACACACTTGTTTAGTTGTGCATTTTGAAGGCCGACGTTTTTTCGTTTTTCTTGTTTGTGGTGTGCAAATTATTTTTGTTATGTCGCTTTTTCTGTCTTTCTGTTATTTTGTACAAAGCGCCTTGAGCATTTAAACAAAATGGATTACGGCGCTATAAAAATTCCATTTATTATTATTATTATTATTATTATTATTATTATGTGAAAAAACCCCAAAGTAATACCCGTGAACAACTCTTCAATATCTCTTCAGTAAGAAACGTTTTAAAGATTGCGCTTACACATAAAAGTATATATTTTTTGGTATGTTACACAACCTTGTGTCAATAAGAGGTATCTATTATCTTCTGGTTGACTGAGCACAGATGAACAGATTAAGATGAACATATCCCAACGTTCATATTTCAAACTTTACTTACTACTTGTACATAAATTTAAGCATACCATTTTAAGCTGGAAGCTTGCCTTACAACCAATGTATATAGATTGATCTCAAGTATTAACGCTAATCATTTTTTGACATGCATTGATTCAAGGTCCCAGAAAAGCAAAAACAAATCAAGAAATTTAAATATAGTAATTAAAAAACAATTTTTAAACCTCTCAGTCCTCATTGTTAATGATAGTATCTTATGATACTGGTGTTTTGAAATCATGGATTTGCAGAGATGTTAATCGATTTGGACTTACGCTGGAGCGTAGTTACAGACGACGTACCACGCGTTTCGTAGACCCCCACTTGCCAAATATGGGCAGAAGGCGCGCCCACAGCCCACCTTGTTGGTTGACGCCCAGACGACCTAAATTGTAAAGATACAAATGTATTTATCCAATTTCACGACGGAGATTGTAAGTCTGAATCAGACGCTTAAATGTGGAAAGCAACTGTTTTTTTCAAGATGTATATCAAAAGGGAAATTGCAGAATTGAAAGCAGGCGTCATTATTTAAAACACAGAGATGGAATCAAGTATACCAGTCAAGGCTTCATCTCTGAAAATTTTGCTTTAAAAATTGAAA
>JZLH01S0407528.1:5340-17175 GCA_001188425.1 Eucidaris tribuloides | reverse complement strand
GTGTGTGTGTGTGTGTGTGTGTGTGTGTGTGTGTGTGTGTGTGTGTGTGTGTGTGTGTGTGTGTGTGTGTGTGTGTGTGTGTGTGTGTGTGTGTGTGTGTGTGTGTGTGTGTGTGTGTGTGTGTGTGTGTGTGTGTGTGTGTGTGTGTGTGTGTGTGTGTGTGTGTGTGTGTGTGTGTGTGTGTGTGTGTGTGTGTGTGTGTGTATGTGTGTGTTTGTTAAAACATGAAGATCATGAGCAACAAGTTATGATATGTAACGTACATGAAATTGCCAAATAAATAGCTTTATGATAAAAAGAGTAAAATAAGCAGATACGAAGATGAAGTACCATGAACTACTATTCCAATATGAACAGGGCAATCACGAAGATATCTCCCCAGGGTATTGCCCCTTCTATTCCCCACCATATCCCCTGACAACGATTATTTAATTTTCTAGCTTCATTAATCATTAGAAATCATATAATGTTTAATGTCTTAAATATTACAAAATCACATAAGCCTGATATACTTGGCACTCTTCACCTTCACCTGGCACTTGTGATAGTTAATTTTTTGTAATTTTCATATATTATAGGGCTTATGTAACATGAATACATGTTGCCATGATGTTTGTTTCAGCGCATATTCCGCATAAGTTTGTAAACGCTTTGAGGTTCAATCTAAATACTGTCCAAAAATTAACCAAAGATGCTGTAGTCAACACATATTTCTATGGAAAATTATACGAGCGACCGGCGCCGATATTGGTGAATTGAAAATAATTGTCAGGCTGTTGGTTGATTATAGTTAATTGATCAGGATCATACCGATATAAAAATTGTGACAAATTATTAGTTTTACAATATTTTATGGCATAAAAACTAATGAATTGTTTAATAATATACAAATTGAATACAAGACTCTGAACGAGCCTGCCACTTAGAAACCAATGACGCCTTCCGCACTGGTAGAGTAAAAAAAGTATCGGATTTGTAAAGTATATAAGAGGTCTATCTGTCTCCTGATCTACTAAATTACACATAATGACAGTCGAGGGGGAAACAGCAGACTCGATTCCATCAGCTCAAAGCTCAAGAAAATCTGCTAAACGTCTGAATATCGTGATTCAGTGTGCTGTAAGTGGCGAGACCAGCCGCCTACTCGACTGCTTTGCTAACGAAGATGACCCCTACCACGACCGGGTAGAGAGCCAGCTGAACTCCGTTGATGAAGAGGGCAGATCCCCCGTAGAAATTGCTGCCTGCGAAGGTCACATGGACATTTTAAGACTTCTACTGGAAAAGGGGTCTGAGGCAAACACCAGGAATACAAATTCTGGTAAATCACCCTTGGACATGACTTGTATTCTTGGAAAGACGGATGTTCTCCGGGAGTTGTTAGACAAAGGGGCAGACATCGACTTCGCGACAAAACGTGGTACGTGTCAATCATCACCAAACACAGACCGGGTCCGAAGGGTATCGCGTCTGTAGTCATTTTTCAGGGGTTATTGGACGATCTTGACGGGCATTTTACATGTACCTACATGTAGAACCCCTGAAAAATGACCAAGGACGCGATACTCAGGTGGAAGCCTTCGGTCTACACAGACATGACAAAACACTGTTTCTTTGTCTGAAAGCAGATTTTAAAAAGACATCAGTTTTCTTGGAAAATGTGTTTCGCATATATCATAATCCTCAAAAATTAATATTCCATTGAACAGAGAGAAACTGAAAATTAGTCCAACAAAATTAGCATCTGAGACTGATTCAATTTCTGAGCAGGGAAAAATTAAAATTTCTTTTCGGGGGCTACTTTTCCTGTTTCAGTGCTTTCCTGATATTCTTTTGTATTGAATCATATGGCAATTTACGGGGGCTCTTCTACACATTTCGGGGGCTCTTTTGCCATTTCGGGGGGCGAAATAGTCTACCGAGTCTGAGATGACCTTGGTCTTTACTTTTTTTTGGTTCAACATTTCATTCATGGTGCTGAAAAATTGATGTGTATTGCTGGACACAGTCAATGCAAAACTTGAGGCAGCAACACATTCACAGGGAACATGAAGCAAATTGTCAAAAACCGGTATCAACATTAATTTTTAATTGCATATTACTAGTAGAATAATGAGGCAAATTTCATGAAACCAGGGTGAAGGGTCTGTATCAGAGGAGTAGACTGCACAATTTTTTTTTATTTCATGGTGCTCCGCCTGAGTCCACCATGAGTACAGGTGAAATAGATGAAAGATTTATAGTTATACATGTAACACAAAAAGAAAGTATGATAGTATCTGCATCTGCATATTTATTAAAGGGTACCAACACCCTAAAAATCAAATTTGTATACAGCTAGAATACACAACAAGTAACCACTAGTCAGTTGTCATAGCTCGTGAATTGATCATATTTTGATAATAATCTCCATAACATTTTGGATCTCAGTTCCGCGCGTTCAAACTCAGTTCCGTAAACGCCGGTTATGCGTGCGCGTTCTGGCTATACGCGTACGTTTTTACCAAAACTATCGGAGTTCAGGATCGATCAGACCAATCATCGTACGTAGTATGCACTGTGTGTATGCATTACTATACGCCGCGCTGTGTCGCGTTCCTGATCGAAAAATGTTGCTAAGTTTCAGCCAGTCCATCTCAAGCACTACATCCAAAAAAAGTATCAAAGTGTGATACGTCTCGGTCACAAACGATCGTTTCAAGGGTCGAGACTCCGCCGAATGCAGTGTGCGACGCAATAGATTGTCAGTCGGCTCGCTTGAGAACTCGCGTGCACTCGCAACACAGGCCTAAATGGATGAAGACAGAAGCCTGCATTGAGGAATGATAATGATATAACATAATTTTAGCATGACAAAAATTATGCATATATGCTTCCTGTAATCTAAATGCCACAATCCGAGGCTATGGATTATTATTTGGAGGAAAGTCAATCAAACTTGGTATTTGCGGTGCGAGTAATGTACCACTGTCTTGGCCTTGTGCAGCTGAGCCGGGAGCTGAGCCGGGAGCTGAGCGCTGCATGCCGCGCCAGAAAACGCCGCCGGATGGTGGGGTGGTAAACTGAACGGTTTGTGGTGGTGACACAACGTTATTATTTTCCAGAATCTCTTCTTGTCATGCATGCAATATTCGCGACACGCGCCCGTCCTTTTGTTGTGGACTTGCCAATGTTTTCTTTGAATTATCGCTTTCAATAAGAGAAGTAATTTACACATTTAACCCTTTCAAGTTTATTCAGTACAGGTTGCTACACGCCGCTAATAAAATGACAATACCATTCCCGCCGCTACTGACGCAAGATAGCACAAAAAGGATCCGGGTCTTTTGATCAAAAATACCTGTTGACATTTTATGCCATTTACACAGCGTCCCTATCAAGACAAATCACTACAGATGTATTTTCAAGTTCATAAAAACATGCGCAGGGAGTAGAACACAATACCATTTACCGACAAATATAAACCGATCCGTACATGACTTTTTTATGTCACACTTCGGATGAGAAAGCTAAATGTATGATGAAGCTAAATGTATATCATAGAATTATACTTGTATACTTGTCACTCAGGAAATCTCTGTGAGGAAATATAAGGCCTATATTAGCAAGTAAAAGTAACGGAGTAAAAAATTAAACTGAATCGCAATTTCATTCAACTGACCCCCAAATTAAATGACTTTGCAAAAATCATATTATGACAAGACTTTCCACAACTTAAAATGAAAATTGCACTCCCAAAACGGGAACACAATTTTTGTGTTTTAGGACTGGTGGACTGCGGACTGGTCACACATTCTTCGCAGACCCCCCCCCCCCACACACACACACGTTATCAACATTATTTGGAATTTGTCGGATAGAGTTTTAAACATTTTGCAATTCAAGAGGCAAACTTCATGTGATTCCTCAGCTGTCCGGCCGCTATACAGTGGCAAAATTTGATTCCTTCAACATAATTTGTGCTTGTATAATTGTCACAACGTAGACCTACCTTGTCTTGTATGGGAATCCGGAATAATGCTTCAGTGCTCCACGTCGCCTTTTCTTGAATTGTGCTGACAATTTCGTAAGCACTTACCTTATACTCTTCATTTGAATGAAATCATTTATCAGATATAGTGCACACCAGAATATTTCTAAGCAAACTTTAAACATCAAGCAATATTGTGATTGATTTTTATATGACGTAATAACGAACTTGACGGAGTATCCGTGTTGAAAAGCTTTATATCGGCTTTATCGGGACCCCATTTATCCAAAAAAAAAATCAATTCAGCTTTCCTTTTTGACGAAAAAAAACACCAATCACTCCCGCTGATACTGGTTTTCATGGTGATATTCAGTTGGTCACGACGTCCTCAGTTGATTTCGATCGTTTTTTTAAACACAAGTCCAGTTAATTAATTTCACTTTCACTAACCATGATGAAAGTAGGAAAACATGACAGATTGGCCACACTATAACTACATCAAACCTTTGACACCATTCAACTCAGTTTCACAGTTCAACATGCAAAGAAGGTTACATCACATGGTAAACGTTTTAAACGTGAATATTTATTTCAAATAAAGAATAGCAAATATGGTCGACATCGCAGGTCAGTCAGGAGTCAAACGGCCTTGTAGCACTGTCATTACAAGGTGAACTCGTCCGTAAAAAAAGTAATTATCCTTCGATCGCTCTTCAGATCTGAAACTTTCAAGTAAACTCTTCTTTCCTGATTTTTGCGATTATGATACCCCGTTTTACGCGCGTACATCGCCCGCCCATGAACTTGAACAACCCTTTTCACGCATTTTTTCCACTTTGTAATGACAGTGACCCCCCCCCCCCCGGAAAATAATTTTATTCAATGGGGAGATAAACCCCGGGGATAAAACCTTATGTACGGGGCTGAATATTATCACAATTCATTTCCCATTAAAACATCAATCACCCGTCATTTGTTTTATCATCATACGGATCCGAATTTTATCACAATTCATTTCCCATCGTAAAAGCGAACACCCAACGTATATTTTCACATTACGGAGCCGAATATAACCACAATTCATATCTGATCATAAAAGCAAACATCCGATATTTATTTTAGCATGATGTGGAGCCGAATATTACCACTGACAATTCACTTCTGATTGTAAAAGCAAGCACCCGAAATTTGTTTTAGTATCATATGAATCCGAATAGTCCTATGCCCATAATTTATTTCCGATCGGGAAACAACTAGACTACACCCGACATTGCTGTTTAGCGTAATGTGGAGCTGAATATAATTTATGTGCGCCCTATTTCTCCGATATAGGCCTATCAACGGCATTTTAAACTGGCCTGTGGCCAGGTCAGACCAGTAAAATTGACCGACAGTGATTTTCACAAGTCCCTGTACCGTCGTACGTGTGCCACTCGAGCCAAACGGCAATACTGTTATCGATCAAGACGTTTGACAGAAAAATATCGATAGTGCGATCGATCGATTGATAGTATCGGGTGATCGACTAGTCTATGTCAAGTCGTTTTTTTACTTTATTTGCTCTTTGAAATTTACATTCAAACCTCAATAAATAGAAATTGAAGTGATCATAAATGCTAATATTTTGCAGAGGGCATGGCAAAAATATATTCTACATGTATAGCAAATAAATTACTCAGGGTGTTGGTACCCTTTAAAGGAAGAGAATGAGAGGAGGAAAGGGAGATCACAGGTGGAAAGGAGGAGGGGGGGTAGGAGGAGGAGGAAGAGGAGGAAGAGGAGGAGGAGGGGGAGGAGGAGGAGGAGGGGAGGAGGAGGAGGAGGAGGAGGAGGAGGAGGAGGAGGAGGAGGAGGAGGAGGAGGAGAATAGGGAAGAGCCAGAACCCAGAAGGGATGTTGGGGAAGGTAATCGGGTAAAAAAGGGGAGGAAGAAGAATGACAAGAACATATTAAAGAAGGAAGAACTGGGCTACGAGGAGGAGGAGAAAGAGAAGAAGAAGAAGAAGAAGAAGAAGAAGAATGAGGAGGAGAAGGATGAGAAAGAAGAGGAGGAAGAAGAAGAAGAACAACAACAACAACATGAAGAAAATGAGCAAAAATATGCAATACAACAGCAGCTGGCAGAATACAGGGAGAAGAGAAAAAAGAAAAGTTAAATAAATAAGGAGACAAAGACAAATTAGATGACAATCCAGGAAAGGAACCTATGTCAAACAGAAAATTCATGATGAATCATGATTTCTTTGAGTGTCACATTTTTTATCCACACAAGGGAAAATTTTGCCATTTACGAAACATGTTGGTTGGACAGATTTCATGTCTTAAAACCAAATCCTCAACTCAACATCTTTTATTTTTAGTGCACCAGTCCTTAGTTTATGCACCATATGCATTAGCCACAAATTCATAAGATGTAGGATAGAAAGATACACTTTGCCCTTTGAGTGAAAACTGTTCAATCACTCAAAGTTGAATTAATGTACATTCCTGGTGTGTACGGATCAAGTCCTTTGGTACACATAGCGTGTACATAATCGAGGACGAGATATGTCAAGAAAAGAAAAATAGTTTTCTTATCATGACTATCTGACCTTTTTACAGCAGAACAACTTCTTGATTGCCTGAGATAATTCCTCATCCATCAAAAGTATGGCTGAAATGTTCAGAAAATGCACATTTTAAAAAGCTGACAATACAAAAACACCTATCCAATGGCAAGATAACACAATAGCAATCTTAAAGGAATAGGATAACATTGTGGAAGCCCCATTTAAAGACAAATTCAAACTTTGAAATCTGACTCACATAATATTGCTTGAATGGACAAATAAACACGCCACAACACTAAACTTTGGATAATATGCTGTCACTAACAAAATATGTGCAGATAAACATGAAGGAACATTTGCTTTAATGTCTAAGGAGCAAAATATTCTATAACACAACAATCTATGAGAGAGAGCTAGAATAGTTGCTCACTGATTTTCAAATTTTAAGAGCAATTAATGATCATTTTGAACGGCAAATTTTAGACACTAGTAGCATGCCATATCATGAAGTTCAATTTGTTTTAACACTGTTAAACAACAATGTTACATGATCCCTTTAATACAAAACAACAATCGTTCAATAAACCTTACCTAAATACTAGCAGAGCCAGCCATCCTAAAATAACACCAGCCTCTAATGTCAAACGGACTAACGAACTGAAATAGCTGGGACGAAGGAATGAGCACTTGTGTCCTGCGTTATCGATATCAAGATCTCCCATTGCCTACATGTAGGGAAGGGATGTCGGAATAAATAGCAGGATCCCAATCTGTCACTGTAATAGATCACTATCACAGTCCAGTAAGTCTCTTGTTTACTGAACGTATCACTAGTTATAGATGAACATGTTGAAGCTAGTCTTGTCTGAAGGATTTCAGTTGCAAGTTCGTATCTTGGGTGTAGAAGCAACAGGAGGTGGAAGCAAACCAACAGCCACACCTCCTCCAGTCAAACAGCTGGTGGGACAATTATAGGTTGTGTTTTTTATTTGCACATCCAACCATTTTTGCTCAAATTTTGTCGAACTTATCAGACAGGAACATAAACAGTATTCAAAATTTGAGATTTGTACATTCTTTTAAAGGCAAGGTTCACCCTGACATTAAGTTGGTTTTAATAAAAGCAGGACAATGAGAGAAACTTATTAATGAAAGTTTGGCGAAAATCCACCAAGGAATAACAGAGTTATGAAGTTTCAAAGTTTTAAATTTTTGACGTCACATGCGAGCAGCTCCCCATACATGTATGTCATGTGATATAAATTCCATTAAAGTACCGTTTTCTCAGAAATTTGAAAATGATTTTACCTGTGCATTCAATATATCATCAGAAACATTATTTCATACATGCAACTATGAAAAAACTGCATTCAATTATCATGAACTATCAAAAAATTGAAATTTATGGAATTTATGTTATGTGACATATGGGGAGCTGCTCGCATGTGACGTCACAAATTTAAAATTTTAAAACTTCACAACTCTGTTATTCTTTGGTGGATTTTCGCCAAACTTTCATTAATATGTTTCCCTCATTGTTCTGCTTTCATTAAAAGCAACTTGATGTCAGAGTGAACCTGTCCTTGCCTTTAAGTTTTTGAAATATAAACAATAAATCACTGAAATTAGGCCATTGCCAAAGTAATCTGGGATTAGCAGGTATTTAGTTTTCACTAGACAATACAGGATTGGGTCATGCTCTCAGACTAGTTTGACAGGCTGAATAAAATTCAAATTCAGTGAGTGATGTTACGTCAATGGATTATGTTTGAACTTTTATCAGTACTTATTTTCATGAAACCTGACTTTCCAGCCAAGAGACTTTCATGGGAGGTGAAGATACATGTATGTGTGATTCTTTATGTTATAACTTGATGATTGTGCTAACATGTTTGGTTGATAAGTTCATTGTGGCAAATCTTGCAGAAATCTTGAATTCAACGTGTTGTTCTCATTCACACTCTATCGGTGTGTTTCTACAGAAAATCGTTAAACGGTATTACCCGCGTAAGTATCCAGAATTCCGGAAAACTTTCCTGTAGAAACAGACGCGATGCGGTTTATTGATAAACCGTATCTGACCAAATACGGTTTCTCATAACCACCTTCCAGAGGTGGTTATTGCCATGTTAATCCGTTTAACTTTTCTGTAGAAACACACAGCGAAAAGCGTATCGGGTCTGGCGGAAGTAGGGGTCACCGGTGCGTGTGAAAATATGTGCCTGTGACTGCGTATTTCGGACCAGTTCATATACCACAATGCATTGCGAGGTCATAGGTTTGAATTTCCTGACATCTGATTGACGCGTTATTTTGCGACGCGGGTCGGAGTTAATCGGATTATTCGTTCTGTAGAAACAGGTTGGTTTAAGGGTGATACGGTTTTTCGATTCCGGAAAAGATAAACCGTTTTCCACAATTTTTCTGTAGAAACACGCTGAATGTATCTGCAATTCATACCAACAGTCAATGTATTCCATAAACAATTGTCAAGTTTATGAAATGTTATTTCAAAATGGGGAAACAGAAATACTTGACTGCTATTTCTGATTTATTATTGACAGAGTGACAGAAGTTCATCCCATACATTAGACCTAAAAAAATTGTTATGTTGCCCTCAAGCGACCAATCATAAAATGTGAAAAATCAGGGTTGCAACTTTTTTTTTTTAGCAGACCCAAAATATACAAACTTACCATTTTCAAGAGAAAATTTCAGATTTGAGCGAAGAATTTACCACAATTCCTATTTAATGGCTTAAAACAGCACTTTTATATGCATTTTGCCCATTTTAAAGACCCATAAAAAAAATATTAGGGAATTCAACTCTCGCACGGTTTCGTCCTTCATATACTTGCACAGTACAGTATGTACATGTGTATTGGTTACATTCGGGTTTTGTTGTGGTAAAAAAAAAAAATAATAATAATAAAAATCGACCGACCGACCCAATTTTCAATATTTCCCATTTGAGGGCAACATAACAATTTTCTATGCCTTAAATTGTTTGTTTGGGTTTTTTTGTGGAAGGTAGGTAAAATTAAAGTTGCCCCTCTCATTATCCCTGTAACCCCATGTTCTTGTGATGATTAGGAACAACATACATGTAAGCATATAATTATTTTGTTTAATTTATCACATTAAACATTTCAGCAACTATTTGCAGATATCTCCCTTGAAAGTTTCAAATGACTGTGCATTCCAAAACAAAACTGAAAGAAAGAAAACATAAATAAAATGTGCCATTTGCATGGAAGTATTACCGAATATGATCAATTTCCTGTCCAAAATAGAACCAAACAAACATATCGGAGCATGCACTCATCTTTGTCAGCCACCCAGACATTGAAAAAACATGATTTACGTGAAACCAATTTAAATCACTTAAACAAATAAACGTGGCATCAATTTAAATAAACAGATTCGGGCCACCTAAATAGCTGTGGTACAATTTGGAGAGTAACTCGACCACGTGCCTTCGAAGAGCAGAAAACTGTTTTAAGCAAACTTAAATTTAATCAATTCTCCCGGATGTAAGGGCAAATCCACTTACAAGATACATGTCCATTCATAAATAAAATAAATGTACAGCCCTCAGGCAAAATGTGAAGATGAAAATAATTCTGTTTTTAAAATGAGTCATCCACTGCTCAATTTCTTTGAAATAAAAGAAGCAAATAAAAAAGTGATACAGAGATTAGAGAACGAGAGAAAACACACACGCACAAGCATACAAACATACTGTACAGACACATACATAGACACACACATACACACACACAGGCATATAATAAACAGACACATACACAGACACACACGTACTCTCAAACAAACACACATGCACGCAATATCTTGAGAGATATATTTTCTTTCCAATAAAATGTTCAAAGCCATTATCAGTAGGACAATTTATTTTTCAAAAGAATGATGCAAAAAAGATAGATTAAAGAACAAGAGAAAACACATACACACACAAACACACACAAACACACACAGGTATGTGCACACATACACACACACACACACACACACACACACACACATGCAAACACACACAAACACATACACATTATTTCATGAGCCACTTTACTCCTTTTCTTTTTTTTTTCAATAGAATCAGGGAGCTTTTGAAGCTCCTTGATAGAATATTCAAAGCCATCAGTATAAAGAGAATATTATCCCAGACTGGTAGGCACCATCGAAGAAAAAAATTCAGGTACAGGGTAGATGCATTTGAATGATTATCTGCTCCGATTTCATGCTTTATTTGGCGAGGCAGGTAAAAAAAATACAGAGGGATGGGGTTATCAGGAAATCAAGGTAATGCAGATATGTCAGTGGGAATAGAGGAACTCTTAGCTCTGCATTTGAAAGTCAGATGATGTGACTCATGCGCAACTGGAGCAAACATAATTTGAATTGAATGTGGCTTTGGATTGCAGATTTTGGTATTCCCTTACTCATGTTGAATTTTCACCCTAAAACAGAGAAAAAGAGAAAAGTGTCATGAATTTTGGTCTTACCTGAAGTGATTCCATCAGTAACATGAAGCCTCTTCACTTTTTTTTTCATGTCGTTAGACAGCAATTTGAATTATTTATGACTGGGTATTGATGTGAAGGTACATGTAAGGTAAATGAGGCATGGGAAAACAGGGAACTGTGGCTGTGCATACGTATGTAAATAAATAATGAGGGTTCTAGTTTTGTGCCCCCATCTTTCTCTAAAACTGTCAAATGTGTCAATTTTCAGTTCATTGTAAATTTATATCGTTTAGGTACATTTTGGCAACTTCCTTTGGAAATAGACCCGTTAATAATCAGGCCTATTAAGTCAAAATATGGGAAAAATAAAGAAAATTAAAGCGCAAGTCTAGTTTTGGCGATTTCTTTTCTTTTATTTGAAAGCTTTATGCCCAAAGATCATATCACACCAATAACAGATTCTGAATGTAGTTTTTTTTTTTAAATCAATTAATGAAAAATCGGTCCCGGGGGGGGGGGGGTGGGGGGGGCTAGATTTTCAACTATATCTTACATAATAGCATCCAAAGCATTAATAGAGTGCTAAAGATTGTGTCATTGATTTGCACGTCAAAAAAATGTAAATGAATGAAATCAGCTGAAATCCTATCCAATGTGAAGATTAATATAAATAAACACCTCTCATAGAGACTTGGGGTAAAATATTGAGTTTTGGTGAAAATCTGGACAGTTAAACTTCATCCTTTTTCAAATGACTCTGATGTCTTTTAAAAAAAAATCTGTGATGTCAACGTGCACGGGTCGTTCCAAAATTATCCGATCAGCCGTTAGC
>JZLH01S0407454.1:2885-13025 GCA_001188425.1 Eucidaris tribuloides | reverse complement strand
CCTCTCAGAACACCGCGTCGTTGTTAAAATCAACACTTATAGTGTTACTTTCAACACCACTGTTTTTGCAGTGTACTACTACTACTACTACTCTTACTACTACTAATAATAATGACATTTTATAATGCGCGAAAATCCACCTATTAGATGGTAATTGCGCAGCTACATAAAATTACACAGGAGATCCTTACACATTTCCAGTAAAAGTAAATAAGAGATAATCAGGTTCAAACACATTTTTCATGAGGTTTTCAAGTTAGATTTAAGGTAGTCAATTGTATTTCTTCCCGTAGATTGTTCCACAAACGTGGTCCGGTAGATAAAAAAAGATCTTATACCCCATGCTTAGTGTCATTCAGTGGAACACTCAAACCATGAACGGTCATGGTCCTCAATTGTATCATTCCATGATTAAATCAAATATTGATTCTAAACCAAATATGTTTTGTATACAAGAGACATGGTTTAACCACTTTAATGTTATGAGACTCCCTGATTATTTCCTTAGAAAAATCAAGATGGACGAGGAGGATTGTAGTTTCATAAACATAAATCTCTTCCTTTTAAAAAAGTCATTACTCCAAGTGATGAAGAGAATCAGAGAATTGACTTATATTTACAGCAAAAACAAATTTATATTGATTTTTTGCAACTCTTGTAAAAGATTGACTATTGATGAGTTGAACGATATGTTAAACAAAAGTTGTGAAAACATTATAGCCTGTGGAGATTTTAATGCCCAACAATATATTACGGAGCAGTAGAAAGGCAGATTTAAATGGTAAAATAATTGAAGAATTTATTGATTATAATGACTTGATACTACTGAATAATGGCACACCGAAGCGTTTGGATGCTCATACCGGAAACTCTTCGGCTCTTGACCTTACGATTGTTTCTAAGAAAAAAGCCAATAAAATCTGCTGGAAAGTTTTGGAAAAAAGCTTTGGAAGTGATCATTCTGCGATCGCTTTTTGCCTGATGTCAGGCAAACATAGAAAATGCGATCTGAGTGGAAATCCTGGACATGTAAACAAACGGAATTTTAAAGATGCCAATTGGGGGTTAGGCAAAAAGGAAATTATAAAACAATTGTCAATATTGAGTGATGAAGAGTTAAGTATTGAAGGAAAGTATGATTTTTTTTATTATTAAGTGAAGGAAAAGGATTAAGAGAGGTGAAAATGCGATGTAATAGATTTTTCATTTCTCTCTCTCTGTATTTTCGATTGCAATTTGCTGATCTATATTTTTTTAGCAAACATGTCAGAAAAATGAACCAGGTTTCGAACCCATCATCTACAGCTATCCAGGCTGCGACAATACCACCAGGCCATCACTGGTTACTCGCATTGACACGGTGACACAGTAACAAATACCAACGCTCACATTTCTGAAATTGTTATGTTAAATATTCCAAGGCAAACATTTTTATTATTATTATTAAGTGATAAGTGATTCTTATCATCGTGTCAATGCCGGTAACCAGTGATAGTCTGGTGGTATTGTCGCAGCCCGGATAGCTGTAGATGGCGGGTTCTAAACCTAATTCATTTTTTTCTGACATGTTTGTAAAAAAAAAATATAGATCAGCAGTTGCGATCTAAAATACAGAGAGAGATAAATGAAAAGTCTATTATATCGCATTTTCACCTCTCTGGATAATCCCTTTCCTTCAATTAATAATAATACTCGCCTTGGACTATTTAACATAACAAAGTCAGAATTATGAGCTTTGGTCTTTGTTCCTGTGTCATCTTGTCAATTTCGGTAACCAGTGATAGCCTGGTGGTATTGTCGCAGCCCGGATAGCTGTAGATGGCGGGTTCGTAACTTGGTTCATTTTTTCTGACATGTTTGTAAAAAAATATATAGATCAGCAGTTGCGATCTAAAATATAGAGAGAGAGACAAATGAAAAATCTATTACATCATATGATTTTTTAGTACAAGCTTTGTTAGTTTCAGCCAATCCTATTTTAATAGAAAATCTCATGAGTACAAGCATAAAACTCCCGGTTTTTTTGGTGAACTGAGGAGTGCTCAGCCGCGATAATAAAACGAAATATATTTCAGAATCGATTTAAGAAAACGTTAATACATGAGCACTTAGTAGAATATATATTTCAAGAAACTATAGATCAAAGAATAATAAGAAATGCGAAAAGATCTTACTGGCTTTCAAAAATACTGTAAAACGTTTTCTCGTTCTACGAACATTGGAACGATATGGAAACATGTATATACAAAAAGACAAAGAAATCGAATATTCCCAGTATTATTCTAGAAGACATCGACTTTCCCATAGTATCTGCAGTGGACAAAGCTAACATATTTTAAGATATATTTTGTAATATTTTCTCGAAGTTGAATGAAAAGGACCTTGAAAGGCAGAGTGATAAGTTGAATTTAAATCAGGGGAACGAGAATATAATAATTTCAAGGATTTATATTTTATGAAATGGAAAGCGGTATCAGTAAGATCAAGGATTCTGCTCCTGGGCAGGATAGGATCACTGCGAAGCTTATACGTAATATGCCAGAAATTTCTTTGATGGAAACACAGGAGCTGCCTTTTACATGTACGTTTTAAAAATTGGCAGAAACTTCAAAATATCTTTGGTAAATATCATGCCGAACTGGCCAGGCTTTCAATGTTAGGTGTGATATTAACAGACTCTCTGTCAGCTTTACAATCCAATTAGTAGTCTGAACAGCATGAGCATAATTGTAGAAATAAGAGAGAAATTAACATACGTAACAAACCTCGGAATCGAGGTAAACTTCGAATGGATTCCTTCTCACGCTCACTGTAATTTGTTTGGTAATGAGCGTGTTGACGTATTAGCGAAACAAGGTGCTCTTAGACAAGTTATTGATATTGAAGTACCTCGAGGCAAACATGATTTAATGGTTACATAAAATATTACTATCGAGAGATCTGGCAAATCCAGTGGGAAGCCTCTACTAAAGGCAGGTTTCTTTTTAGTACAGTATACAATTTTCTGTTTTCAAGTCTATTTCAATGTCTTGTGTGAATCGAAAGGAAGAAAAAATAATTATTCATCAGATAAGGATGGGTAAATGTAATTTAAATTTTTAAAGATATTGTTTCAAAAAACATGAAAACGGATTATGCAATTATTTTCAAGAAAATGAGACAATCGAAGATTTTCTAATGCACTGTAAGAAATATGATAAGGAAAGACAAAAAATGATCAGACGAATAAAAAGTAAAGTGATGAAAAGAAGAAATGAGTACTTAAATGATTTATTGGAGGAAGAAGACAACTTCCTGATTGTTGTGGATTTGATAAAATCTACAAAGAGATTTTCTTTTATTTAAAGACGTAAGGTAAGGCAGGATAAACAAATAAAAATAAAATTGGTACTACAAAACAGGTAAGTATATTTATTTTATTTCTTGAAAAGCATGTAAGTATATTTATTTTTTTTCTTGAAAAGCAGGTAAGTATATTTATTTTATCTCTTGGGGAAAATGTAAACTCCCTATTTTTTGTGCGAAGGAAAGATAAACGAATGAAAATGAAAATGAAAATGATAATGGCAAGTAGGCAAGTTTATTTTTTTTCATGGGAAAGATGCTAATTCCCTGTTTGCTGTGGATTTCATAAGTTATGTTTTTCAAGAAGCAAGACGAGAAAAAACAATATTTTTTTTTGCCTTATGTTGTCATGGTCCCAATTAATAGGAAAAAAATAAGAAGCGCATGGAAAAACATGTGATGAGAAACTTAATCCCCCCCCCAAAAAAAAATATGATAAAAAGAAGGAATGTATAATTATTGGAGATAGTAGACAACTTCCATGTGGTTGTAAATGTTAATGTAAGAATATATTTTTTTATTCTTTAAAAAATGATAAAAATAATAATACATTGTCAGTAAAGAATTTGTTTAACTAACAACGCACTGCACTACTGACAACTAAAATTTGCACTCAGTTCTAGGCCGATGGTAATGAACTGACAAAACCGAAGATGAGCGAATATCAACATCGGACTGAGGAATATACAATCGAAATCCCAGCTGAAGACCGTTATTGGATTTACGACACCTACGGCGAGAAAACTAATAACATTGCCCAGGCTTAAATGATCCGATATGTAGATTGAATCGCCTTACAAAAACAACAACAACAATGATCTATTGGCAACAGATAGAGTGTAAAGAAGTTAGTAAAGAAGTTAGCATGAGAAGTAAGAAGTTAGCATAAGAAGTTAGCAAAGGAAGTAGCCCTAGCAAGGTTGAGGAATTGCAATCCGAGTAATGATGAGCCAGTATCCCAAACAGAATAATGATGAGACGGCTTGAATAACTCCAATGCAAATGACGATGAGCCAAGGAAGAGCCTGTATATCAGCTACAGCTTATGGAGACGAAAATGTTCAGGCAGTACAAATCCAAATTGTAGATTTCCACCAAAAGAACGGACAAGGTCTACATCGGAGAGGCACAAATATAGGTCCATCAGGATCCAGGTAATGAGACAGAATCACTGGTAACAATTTTGAAGAAAATACAAAAGGTACAACACACGAATTTTGACAAAGACAGAGAGCACAGTAAAGGAGGTGCTGCCATCCAGAGAAACGCCCTCTCTACTCTAACTTCTTTATACTCGATCTGTTGCCAATAGATGTTGTCAATCTGTTTTCAAGAAGTAAGTAAAGAAGTTAGCACAAGAATACTCATGCTGTAATCCTGTAAGATTCCCATATTATTTACATCAAGTTTAGGTGATTCAAACAAGTGTAACCCAGACATAAATTTGAAAACCAGACCTACATCCATCCTTAATATTATTTTGCATTATTGCTATTGTTCAAATCAAACTGGAAGTACGTGATTTACAGAATGATGACAATATGTAAGTCATTCACCGTATCGTTACGCGGAATCCACTTCCATCTTCTCTGATTTTTTTTACCTACTCATTCATACTTTCCTGTCCTTAATATGCCAATTTTCTCATTTGATATGATATATGACCATTCTACCGGTAATAGTCTTCTGGAAAATTTGAACATAAAAGTGTCAATTCTTCTCTCAAATAATAATAATAATAATAATAATAACAATAATAAGAATTATATATTATTAATAAAGCGCTTCATACATACAATTTCGCAGCGCTATATAAGAAAGTTACAAAGAAATAAGGAATTTTGTAAATGTAAATAGACAATAATAATAAAAGTTGAAGGTGTGCAGTATGAAGTTGAAACGAAGGCGTCTGGTTGAAGAAGTAGAAGATATATCTTGTTCGACTTATTCATTTTCCACCTCTCACTTCCCATACACGCAAGAGCGAGAATTTATTTGAAGCGAACTTCATAGGGCTGATCTGGCTTTACAAATCCTGTTAACAGTTCCATCCCCGCGATCTCCTATCCTGCTAGGCCTAACACTAACTCCTATCCAGGTAAACTGTTCGTCTTTGTTTCGTTGCTGGCTCTTGTGTGAATCTTGGTGTTGCATTTACTGATAAACTTCGTGATCGATTCCATGATTTTAATTTTTCCAGTATTTGTGGCATATTTAATTTACAGTGCACATATTGCTGTTCGGATGAGAGAAAGCCAACGTTATCTGAAAAGTTATATTTACCAAGTTATGGAAAGAAAGCCAACGCCAACGTTATCTGAAAAGTTATATTAACCAAGTTATATTTTACCCAGCTTGTTTTGCTTGAGTTCAAATTGTATCAATTTACTTGTGTAAGAAATGATGCAGTCGAAATAGATTTATTGTAGGCATAAAAGTTATTATTAATTTGCTCAGTCAATTAAAATCGCATTTGTGCCACTTTTTGTGGTGAAAAATTAACATTAACACTTCAAAACAGAATGTGTTTATTACAGTACCCCCTCCCTACATGCCCCCCCCCCAAAAAAACCCAAAACAAAACAAAACAAAAATACAACCTAAATTAAGAAAACAGTAATGAGATAAAGTATTAATAATAAGGCTGGACTTACTTGAGATGAATTGGACAACGTTTCGTCTACTCCTGTAGACTTTATCAAGTGAAATATTTTGTCCAATTCATCTCAAGTACGTCCAGCCTTATCATTTTATAATTATACTCTCAGTTATGCGACTGGATGACTAATAACATTCATAAAAAAGTAATGAGATAACTTACAGAAACATTTATTCTTCGCAAAATATGTTATACTTAGTGTTTCTTGATGAAAAAAGGCCATAGAATCTAAGGCTGCTTTTGTGCGGCCATACCTACCGATCCTCATCTTAATTGCATTCATGTTGAAACACACTCCTTTTACAGTTCCATGTACCCTGTTTAATATATTCACTACTCTCTCCTGCGAGTGAGCGCACTGAGCAGTCGGATTTGAAATCGACAACGGGGAAGAGAAAAAAATACTGCTTGTAAACTCATTCTGCCATGCATTCTGGTTCAATATAAATCGGTCTTCTTGTAATTTTGTGAGAATGAAAAAAAATGGAACCTCGTATTTTCCAGAAACGAGCAAGCATTCTTGATACTATTTCAGTCCTTTTTAACCTTTTAAGCATTAGGACGGATTGAGTCAGTGGGTTACGCAACGAGCATTATAAAAAAGTCACAAGATGAATGTTTATATTTATATTCCGAAATATTTCAGCGATTAATAAGCAGACATATCCAATCAAAGTTGGAAATATGGTACACCCTTCAAAGATTTCAAACACCTTATTTTGATTTCTGAAACGACCAGATTACAACTTTTCAAGCGGCGAAATATCTGAATTTCAACTTACTCTTTTACTGTCGATAAGAGTAACTGTCTTCACCTCATAATTTTATGGAGGTTTCATGAAATATTAAAGAGGTTCTAAACTAAAGTAAAGATTGGGATAATTTTTCTCATGATATCAACCATGTATCGATTTCTACTGAGAAAATGGAGAAATAATCGCTCAAACTCAGATTTCCGAACTTTTTTTGAGGGGTTTATAATACAGTAACAATGATAACCATACAAATATTAGCATAAACCTTCTCTGCAATAACAAGTTATATAATCATATATTTAAAGACCTTTTGGCTTCAGTTAGTGTTATGCGGTAGGTTAAGTTATGGTTTGTCTGGTATGTTAAGACGTGGAATGATACTAAAAAGTGAGCATATATGTAAGTTTTGGTTACTCTAAATGTTAACGTGATAATTAAATTATCGTTTACTGTTGAATTTGTGGATTAATGTAGATCATTAAACCTCAAGATTTCATGCATATACCTCCAGCAGCGTTAATTACGTACTGAATTCTATTTCACCATGGAGTTTTAGAGCGTTTGGATTTTAACCAATATTACAGCAAAAACATTCAGTTGACCTTTTGTTTGTCCAGAAAATACAGAGCAGATTTCTCTATCACCATTATGTCAACAGCTTCACACGCGTATGTTACAATCTGAAAATCAAATTACAGACCAACGTTTCTCTTTATTGCTTAACCGATGCGTACGTTTTTCCACTGTTTTTCACTCATTGAAGTTTTCAGTCATAATAATTCGCCCAATCCCAACTACTTGCTAGTGTACATCCGTCTTTGTTTGCATTTGAGAAGAAATTGAATATACAAATTAAATCTCTCCATCCACTGCATAAATAATGGGGTTGCCTTCATCTTAGTTGAGCATCATCAAATTGTTCATTATTTCTCGATAAGGTTGTTCTTGTGCAGTTTTTATCATGAATATAAAACATGTAAAACTTAGTTAGAGACAAGAGATGGGCAAAAATGATGTCAGCGGCGTAAAGGAAATTTGGAGGTTCTGGTAGAAAAAAAAAGTTTCACTAATGGTTCCCCATTTGAAATCTCAACATTAGTTACTGATTCTACCATATTACCAAGTTTTACTCATGGTCGATTTTGCGTCTCCGAAGAATTGTTCACAGATTGTGATCAATTTCAGTCTTTAAAGGGAATGACGTGACTGGAAGTAGTGTTTAATTTAAGAATAATGGAAACATAATCAAAGCCACTTTTTAAGTTTTCTGCTGAAATATTCAGAGTTATTCGTGTCTGCTTTGTTGTACGATTATTATAAAAAAATATGTGGCATACAAATTTGCTGGACAGGTTTCTTACATTCAATTTCCATCAGGGTCATCCATTAATTCAAAGTGATAAAATAATCCATGTTTCTCCTTTGGTAAACACATTTAAGACAAATCTTTGCAGGTTAGCTATACTCTCGGAACATTGTAAGCATAATGTTCAACTCATTTGGTTCTTAACCGATCAGAGGCGATTCGATATCGCTATAGCACGCATTCTCCATAGGAAGCAGCACGAGATATCTCGTACGTAGTCTCCAACGGGCTAGGTAAGTGTAAGTTCTCCCAATCATGCTACTTCCCCCTAAAGGTAATACACAAGGAACTTAAAGACGCCATATAACACTGTGGAAGACCCTTTTAAAAAATGGTCAAACTTTGCTATCTGACATATCTGACAGTGTTGGAATGGACAAATAAACACCCTAAGACACAAAAAGTTTCGACTGTTATGTCGTCATTAGTAAAATATGTGCTGATACAAATTGGCATATTAATTATTCTCAGCCGAAAGGAAATTCTGCAACACAGCGTCTATGGGGGAAAGCTGGAATGGCCTCTCAATGATTTTCACTTTTTTAAAGCACTTAATGATCGTTTTAAACTGCAATTTTTTCAGGGCATTATTTTTAGACCGTATCAACCAAAAATGCAGTGGCGTCGTGTAAATCTTTTTATGTAGGCTTTCTATTTGGGCAAGTGCCAGATTCTGGAAACAAATTCTATTATTTGGTTCGACGTGTGTGGAATCATATTTTTTTTATGCAACCTCAGTCGTGCAAATCAATTGTCTGTAAGAGCTATATTTATCTCAGTTCAATTTTGGAATCTTGGGCAGAACGAATCTTCTCGAAGCTTTTCATTAGATCAAAATCAAGTATTCCCAGGGTTTGTAACAGACTGGAATACAAGAAAAAAATCTGTTGGATAGGCATAGTCATTCTGATTTAGTTATCCTATCCAATAATGGATGATCATTTATTTTCCATAGGCCCACTTCTTTATGGATTACACGTCTTGTTTGACTCCACATAAAATCAGACAAATAATGTCGGCCACTTAAGAGACCTAAAAGAAGAAATACAGTTTAAATGCCATTAGTGAATGATAGACAGGGCTGGGTTTTGCCAAATATTGCATGCTTTGAAGGGAATTCAGATGGTTGTGAAAATACACTACTACTATTACTACTATACTACTACTACTACCACTACCACTACTACTACTACTACTACTACTACTACTACTACTAGTACTACCACTACTACTACTACTAATACATCGACTACTACTACTACTACTACTACTACTACTACTACTACATCTACTACTACTACTATAGCCTACAACTACTACTACAACTATTACTTCTACTACTACTAATACCTACTACCACTACTACTACTTCTACTACTACTACTACTACTACTACTAGAACTACTTCTACTACTACGTGGCAAATAGTCTGGAGAAGAACGACGAAAATAATTACTCTGAGGATGAGGAATATGATATTTATTTGGAGAAAGGGGGTTAGTCCCATCAACTACAGCAATAAAGATAATAATTCGGCTCAATAACAGCGACGAAGAATAATTATTCCGATACTTATGCTGTAATCCTTTAAAATTCCCATATTAAATACATCGTTTTGGTGACTCAGACAAGTGTAATCCAGATATAAGTTTGAAAACCAGACATAAGTCCTCCTTTAATATTATTTTGCATTGTAGATATTGTTGAAATCAAACTGGAAATACGTGATTTAAAGAATGACGACAATGTGTGTACAATGGACCTATAGACAAGGTTCTCACGCAATGCTCGACATAAATCTTACCCTGGATTTTCAATGAGTCTAGCGCAAAGTCAAATTCAAACGTGTATGCTTGCAGGAAGACCATCTGCGTGTCAATGCCTGTACCGTTGAAACGAAAGTATTCAGGAGAACAGACCATATTTTTTTTCGCCGTATTTAAGCCCAACTATATTTCTGGTAAATGGTAAAAAAATATTCTTTGCTATTATTTTGTTGGATGCACCTACGGTAT
>JZLH01S0407416.1:1386-27308 GCA_001188425.1 Eucidaris tribuloides | reverse complement strand
TCTGGGCCACCCTGTATGATACCCAAATGTATATCTAAATTATATAGAGCTATCAATAAATGCTATACTCTGGTGTAGTTATCTTATGTAGATATGAACACACAAAGCGTAAAACGAGTGAGTATGGTAAAAATTACCAGTTGCAGCATATGCTAAACAAAAACTAAAATAGCAAGCACAATTCCTGTTATTAATATTATTACTACTACTGCTCCTCCTCCTCCTACTACTACTTCTTCTTTTCCTCCTCCTCCTCCTTCTTCTCCTCTTCCTATTTCTTATCCTTCTACACTTGCTACAGTTACTACTTCTTCATCTATTATTTCTGCTGCTACTATTACTTCACTTCTACTTCTTCTTCTTCTACTTCTACTACTACTACTACTACTACTACTACTTCTACTACTACTACTGTTGCTACTACTACTACTACTACTGCTACTACTATACTAAACCGTCCCATAATTTATATGCAAACTCCAAATACAAGAAAAATGAAGATATGATTAATTGTAATACTACATTTCCACATTAAAACAGTGAATAAATCAGCATTTTGTCAGCCTGTTTAATATCTTCACTTTTTCATATGAGAAAGAACAAGCTCCACTAGATACACCATGACACTCATCTAATGTCCCAACTTATGCCATAGCATATCCGTGAAACAGACAGGATGACCCGTGGCTTTAATACAAATAAGAGGGGAAAAGTACACCGTATTCGCAAATTGTTTGCTCTCAAAATTACGTCTACGACCTCGGAGGTCTATAACGCAGTCCGGGAATTCGTTTCCACATCTGTCAACATGTAGAGAAAACAGCGAACTTCTCTATGAGGCGTCGAGACTTGATGTGTGATCGACACGCCGCTGCTAAGGCCCAGCCGTAAATATGGCTGTTGTCAGTGTGAAAGTGCCGTGACAGGTAGACTACCACTTTTTAATAGACCACTTTACTAAGTGATTCAAATTTATGGACGTTTCTTTCCTGGGGACCTAGTGGTATTTTATAAACTTGTTATCAATGAATGAACTACAATATTTTGAATCCAGTCTGCATGCACAACTCGTTATGTCTGGCAAGTCTCAGCAAGATTTCACTTTGTCGCCGTTTGGATTTCACATTTAAAAGTTTGTTATTTCTGTCATAATTTGGACGTCTTTCATACGCTAATTTGATATTCAAATGAATGAACCACACTTTGCCACAGCGTTGGTCACAATTTTTACAGTGTGAACAGTATTCTGGTCTATAAGTATAGTCCAAAAAGTCCGCTAACAGTATAGATGACCGACTTGCAGGCTCTATCCAGCGTAACATCGTTGGTTAAGCAAAGACAACTTATTTGGGAACCTCCCGCAAAATTACTTTAGCTCTGTTTTTAAATACTCAATCGTCACCACGCTTGTACATCAATTTCCATCAGACATGACGGAATCTCCGAAATATTTCACCGGTTTATTCTTCGCCGTAGCCGCCGGGTTTCAGCAACCGTTACCCGAAGGGTCTTCCTCAGCTACAATCAGCTTAGGAAAAGATGTCAAGCCAATTACGAAGATGGAACCGCCTAATTTCTTAAATGATTTGTCGCTGGTCCTACTTCTGATGATGACAGTTGGTGGCCCCACAGCAGACCCCTCCAGGTCCATGTCCCGGATAAGCGTAAAGAGTAATTGCGGAGTATTGACATTGGATCTGGCTGTATCAGACAAATTGGCATGTTCAGATTTATTGTTTGAGATCATTCACTCATTTTGACCCATTTTTACTCATATCCGGATGTAAACGTTGACCTACAATGTACTGCAAAACCCGAAGAAAATCAATAACGGTGCCTGCATTCCTGTTCCAATACTTCGGCCCATGTTTGGTTGTTCAAATCAAAATATCACATTCTTCAACAGTATAGATATGTTTCTTCTGCGTATTGCTTTGAGGCTAATGTGCATATTGAAAATAGGTGAAAGAAAATCCAGAAATATTTGCTTTGAGAAGATCACCGTTTAGATGACGGACTTTATGACCACGAACCCTGGTGAGGAAGAGGGTATGATGGTCCAGTCATGATAAACGTTGAGGGAGATGGAGTACGTGATACATCTGCTACCCAAAGGTGCTAAGAAGATCTAATATTTCCATCAAAATATCCACATTTATATGCTCCACTATACGACAACTTCACAACTAAAGGAAATCGCACAAAATAACGATGTTTATCAGTTTCACTGTATTTTATTCTTTGGAGGTATTTTTCTCTTTCTACTAAGTACTCATAAACACTTACACAGACAAATTGCAATTACATGAATTTACTAACTACTTTAAAGCAATTACGTATTATCAGAATCACGATAATGGACGGTCCTCTGATGAAGGTCGCTGTATAATCTAAAATGAAGGTTCAGGATCCTCTCCCAAGTCCCGGTATGTTATGATCCTAATATTCAGCTGAAAGTAATGCGTCCCGAAGAGTGAATTTAGAACACGGATAAACGGTTCACACAACTTAACGATAGAGGGCTACAGGTAGGTCCACTCCGAACGCGATGTGTCGACAATGATACGTCTGTTTATTAATCCACAATTCACATAACACAGATCATACCCAAGGCCAAGGGTAGGATAATTCAGTCACTTTCAATCACAAATCTAATAATCCATATTTATAATCCATATTTTATTCGAAATAGACAGACATTACAAACAGAAATCTTCCGAAAATTCCGAAAATTCGTTTTGCCCAATTAATCGTGGGCCCGGCAGCCACTGAGCAGCGCCAGATCGACGTTGCTCTATCCCTAAAAATTGTTGAACGCCAAACAGGGTAGCAGCAACTCCCATCTTTTAACGTCTTTTGGTCTGACGCGGTCGGGCTTGAACTCCCGACCTCCCGGTTGTGAGGCGGACGCTCTACCAACTGAGCCAACACACCGGTTAAAAAGCAAATCTGCAGATGAAGCTGGCATTTAACTCTGAATAACTTTAGTAGCTTATGGATCCCGAAGTTATCTTTGCGGCTGCATTACAATTTTTACTTGCACGTTGCAACAGCTGCATTGATATATTTTCTTTCACCCAATAACAATACATGAACACAAACTTATAATTCCTTCTGGCATGAAAGGGGTATTTATCACAGTTCATGTGATGAATAATTTTAATCCTCGTGACATTGCCTAGGCCTATCTTTTTTAAATGGCAAATTATACGGAGAAAGTTCTCTTTGTGACCTCTACTGAATACTATCTAAAATTAACAATATCCAACTAATGCTATCTGCTCCCTGCTCCGATTACCAAAGCATACGTACACACTGGCTATCTGATTAAAAAAAGAAGAAAAAAAAACATTTAAAAAATGAATCTTGTTACTCGTTTGATCGTCAATGTTTCATAGATATATTAAAGATGTATGTGATGTAGCATGTCCTTCATGGGCGTAAATCCGGTCCGAGGATTGGGGCGGATGATCGATGAAATTTCCAAAGTTTGTAAATACCCCCAAATCAAGGGCTACCCTAAAATTAGCATATAGCTTGTATTGTGATTACATTTTAGACCTTTCACGTAATGTGTTTCTCGATGTTTTGCTGTAATATAAAAACAGTAAATACCATAGCATTAAATTTTGCAGTTGAGTTTTTCATGGCCTATATCAATGTACGAGCGAGCGAAGCGAGCGAGAAAATTTGTAGGACCTGTGAGAATGCATAGCATGTTATAAAAAAAGGGAAAATGTTTCTGAAACGTCTCAAATTCAGAGATTGAAAAGACCTTCAAACGTAATATCAAATATTAATGCGAGCGAGCGTAGCGAGCAAGCCTGAGAAAAATTAAAGTAAGTTGCTTTAATTCGATTCAAATTCGGGTCACAAATTAAAGAGGAAAAGGGGACATTTTAAGAACCAGTATCACTTAACAAAAGGCGGTAGCGGCAGGTAAATTAGAACAGTTGCCTAATGTGAAAAAGGCCATCGTCACAGGGGAGGCTTATCAGAGGTGGAAAAATTGACAATTTTTTTAACTGAAAAGAAAACGATTGGGCTCCTTATGTCCTCACGTGAAAATATCTGAATTTGTTTTCTACTTTTTGTCGATAATAAGATGTTTAATTAGGCCTACATTTTGCATTATCATAGGGATATGGATATAATGCCCATTTGGACCACTGGAATGCACGTTAGTAAAGAACATGAGTGAAAGATATTAAACCGGAAAGTATCTTTAGCATTTAAAAAAATATGTAAATGTTAGTAATAATTGAATAAACACAAAAATACTTATTGAAAAGTGGGGTTATATTTGTACAGATCGTCCCCTCCCCTTCCCGAAAAGTGGTGGAATATATCCCCCAATCCCCCTCCTCCAAATTTACGACAGTGTTCTTTAATTCGGGTAGTAGAGATTGCTGGTCTCTGTCTGCCAGTATAATACTACACTCTAAAACCAACGTAAAAAAAAAATATTTAGTTAAAAGTCGGAGGAACTACACATTTTCAAAATGATTGATTATAACCATACTATCATGCAATGGAGAATTCCTTTAAAACAAGGCCATACGCAGGAATTTTCCGGGCCAAAAATGTTCAAATTATTGAGGGAAAGTGCAAGCGACGGAGCGAAGCGACCGAGCCTAGAGCTTTTGAGTTTTTTTAGAATTAAAATTGGACGATCTTAAGCATTTTAAAGGTATTTCAGGAGAAATTCTCACTCTATAGCAATTTCAATGATTAATTATTAAAACATAGTTTTTGTCTTGAAAATTGGGGGGGGGATGGATGATTGTACGCCCCCCCCGCCTCGAAAAGTTGTGTGGGGATATATAAACCCATCCCGGGGGATTTACAGTGGTGGTCATATCGTATTAATACGAATGTTTGCATTATTTTTTTTAAGTGTTTCAGTAATCAATAAGACATCAAGAAATATAACATTAGTTTGACATTACAATCCTGCATCTACTAGGAGGTGGAAAGCTAAACCTCTTCCGGCTACAAAGTTGCGTTAGACTTAGTTTCATACAGGCATGCAATAATGCTCAAGAGTAGAGATGAAAGTTGGAATGAAAATACAAATACAGGTCGTTTTTCTTCCTTTTACATTTTGGCAATGATCCTTAAAAATCTGTACGGAAGCTCATCTTAAGTTTATATCTTCAGCAAGCTAAATATTTGAAAGAAAGTTTAGTGATACACATTGATTGATCGTGTATGTATAATGATCAGTCAATATGCCTCAGGGAACGTAAACCATATGATGAATTGAACACCTGCTTGCCCGCTACTACAAACTTATACATTCATGGTCAATTTGAGTGATTAAACCAGGAAATATGTATGCCCTCCACGGGCAGTTTGTCCGATTCAGCAGACGGTTTTAGCGTTTGACTGGTCATAGACCCCTTTCACTGCGGGCCATTTCAGTCTGCACATCTGAATCGGATTAGATAAATTGAATTTGTATTTAAACCTGGCAGTTATGTCAGAAATTAATTCATGTCCTTCCCTGGATGGTATACGGTTATAGCGTGGACCTTAAATCCAGGCTTTATATTCATGACCTACGCATCTGATTGATATTTCTCTTTCATGAGAAACGAGAGAATAAGTATACAAACGTCTATCAGGTGAATTGTATTGTCCCCATCGCTTTGAGTTAAATAATATTAAGAATTCAGTTTCCAAATAAAGAAAAGAGGTACATTAATATCCCAGGATTAATACTAAATAATTTCTAACTACATGTAATCCATAGAAAATCAGTTATTATTGTTACACTTTCAAAATATTTGTCCTTCATTTGTAAAATCTTATGCTGTACGTGGTTGTGATTATGAAGTTGCGATCCGAATATTTTAGAGCTTCGTATAAACTCTCCAGACAAAACTATGGTAATACCGTCGAAAAAATTAGTATTAAGTGCAATTTGTCAAGATATTTCTTCATGTGATGAGTGTTCTGAATCAACCGTTCCAAATCTACGTATACTATGAGTGTGCTACACGGTACATATACTCTTTGAAACAGTAACTACTGATTGAACAAGTCTGTAGTATAACTTTGTACGTAGTCGTAAGGAAAGAAAACATTGAATGAAAACCTGTGATCTAATCTCGAAAAAAAAAAAGATAAATGCCCCTAAACTAGTCACCTGATAACACACACTCAACCACCACCACGTATCTTTCGCAAGAAAGGAATCTCGTGGAGGTCATTTGCCTCCATTTCAAAGGTCAGCTGTTCAGGAAGAATGATATAGCACCCTCTTCTAACCCTAATAACCCTAAGTCATTTTCCTCTGAGATTGAATTATCCCAGACAGTGGACCTTTAAGAAAATCACATCTTGGGATTCCATCCATTCATTACTTTACAACCACTACCATTAAAACGCAATATCAGATGGCTAAATACAATTACGAAGATGTGATTGGTCCACAGCTCATCACATGATACGTTTTGCTAGGATCGTAAATGTTATATTTTCCCAGCTGGTTATATATATTTTCCCCAACTGGTGAAATGAATATATTTTTCGAATGCCTGGCGCCCTCTTACGGTTTAATACGACCCATGCGTGTGTATGTTGGCTATGGTGAAAGCTTCACCGTGCGACGCAAGCCGCTGAAAGTACCCTTTTCCCCTTAAAAATTACCTTCCATATGGAAATAGAAAAAAAAATAACTTTATTTCAGATTCATACAATTTTACTGACAGGAAGGAAGGATTTGGTGTCATTTTGGTAAAATTTGTCTATGATTTTCGGCCATCGGCGTAGCCAACACCGTGAGACGCGCGTGACGTCACTACGTGTTGTGCAATCGATAGTGCAATCGGTATCGTCTGCTAAACTGAGCTCGGTGTCGATTTTCTTTCCTCAACACCAACACCGAACTTGAAATCACCCACTATAAGCGTAATCAATGTAACAATCTTTGGACCGTCAGTGAGGTATATTTTCCCTCGTGATCATAAAATATAATCCCTTGGGAAAATATAACTCCCTGACGGTCCAAAGAATGTTATATTACACCATTTACCAGTCAATATCTGTATAATATTGACAGGCTAAAACTAACTTGAGAAGCAGACACAAGTATTTATAATACAAATGTCGCACTCAAAGGTTTCAATACAGTGCAATTCCTCGTATCATCGTCATCTTAGATAATCTGTAAATCCACAGTTTAAGCAACTTTTTAACGTGACATTTTCTTTTATTTTTTTTTCAAACGAAATATTAACTTAGATTACAACTCTCACGTTTCTAAGCATTATAAATGTATTGCAGCTTGCCATTTCTAATACCATATCCAAATTTAATAAAATACAAGTTCGGATCAAATAATCTGTACGACTGATTCAATATTATAATGTGTATGAACTGTTATTTTCCCCATAATTTGAATTTTAATTTAATGTGCAATAACAGTAGCTATGATTTAGAACCCCAATTTATGTTAGAAAGTAAGAATTCATGTTTTGTTTTTATTTCATTATTTCTAATGTACTTTTAAATTTGTCTTCATGTGCAATTCAGTCTTTAGCTGCAAGACTTTTTTTTCAAATGAAGACCATTATTGAATTGAAATTGAATTAAAATTGAATTGAATATTGCAGGGTAGTTTATTCTCACACATCAGGATGAAAAATCCAGGAACATTCGTACAAATATCGCAAGAGGTCATCTTTATGAGACTGTGATAACAATTTTGTTTAAGGGTCAGTATTTGATCTGGAATTGAAGGGTGTTCTGATGTTCTGATAAGTAATTCCTTATTGTCTTTTCAAAAAAAGGACACAGGACAAGTAGTCGATGTTTCGGTCAAGAGCTTGGGAATGAACAGACAATAAAGATATTTACGATAATGGTCTTGAGCGAACATTGCCACCGAATTTCGAACAAAAACATCAACTTCATATTCCATGTTATTTCTTTCGAGAAAGATATAGCCTTGGCGATGTAGAGAACGTTAGAGCTTTACTCAAGATACAAGTACGAACCTGATTGCCGGTCCCATGATATTCGTTCTGGTGAGAATTGCATACATATACTCCTAACCCTAAACCGAACTATGATTCCAACCCTAACCCTATTCTGAACCCCAAGCCCTAAGACATCTCCAATCTTAACTATTTGTTCTGAGGCATTGTCACAGGAGCAATTGTCACCGGAGAAAATGTCGGGTTGCCTCACTGCTAATAGATGAACAGTGGATAACGAGCCTCTTGTGAAATAGGCTGGAGAAAAACACTGCTGATCTCTCTAAACTCGAGTAACATTATTGTTACAGAATACGTCAAAACATATTGATAGCAATACACCCACTCACGTTATAATCTGTGGATATTAAAGGTATCGTTTAACAATGATTCCAGTTTAAAAACCTAAGCTACACCATTTTCCATTATTCTGGTGTCGCTGATAAGGTCTAAAATGAAGCCCTGAAAAAAATTGCAGAGCTCAAAGCGACAATTAAGTGATTTTAAAAATGAAAATCAATGAACGACCATTCCGGTCAAGAGGCAAGAAGGGACTTCATCTGAATCTTTATACAGTACGTCCCTGTCTTGTAAACGCAAACAAATTCAACGCATTATAATAAATTCTTTAACCATTTGTTGGATCCGCACAGTATCAATTGTATGTACGTTACAATTATCCAGCTGCACATCGCCATATATGATGAACATTTCTCTCACCTTTCAACATATTGGATTCGCATTTAGAAACGTATTGAGGGTGATTTAGAAATATCTAATCTCTATTTTCAGTACATTCGATCCATCATCCGTCCCTAACATCACCAATACTAATATCATTTCCCTATTCTTGTGCATTCCATGGATACTTGCATTCAACTGAAATAAAATTAATGTTTAATGTGATGTGATTTACTTGATGTACGACCTGTACTTGTACACTTCTTGGAACATTATGCTGTATCTCACATCCTAACCCAATGTCCGTATTCGCTTGGTGCTAGGCTTACCGATCAAGTGAGCCCCCTACGATAGAATTCGGTTTATGTTTCGAGACGCATAAAATTATGTTTTCGGATTACTGAATGTATAATTTCTACAAGCATTCAAGCATTCTACCTACTTAACTGCACACCTACTTACCTACCTTCTTACAAATCTATCTATCTATCTATCTATCTATCTATCTATCTATCTATCTATTTATCTATCTATCTATCTATCTATCTATCTATCTATCTATCTATCTATCTTTCTATCTATCTATCTATCTATCTGTTTAACTATCTATCTATCTTTTTATCTATATATCGATCTATCTATTTTACCAATTTCAATTTGTGTCCAAACTACTTTATTTGCAAATCATACTGGGTTTGCGGAAATACGTATTTGATTTTTTTTTTCAAGAAATAGATGCCAGTTTAGTAAATGCATTTCACGAAACATGTGACCATAATGGGTAATCCATTTCAATGCATTTTCATTGGAATCATACATTAAAAAATCAGTATTAAATATTTTATTAAAATACGTTCCATCTCACAGTTTCTGAAGTGGCACATCGATGTGATATATAATGCCGCAGTTGTGATTGGTATTTGAATTCGTAAAGGCATAGTGTGCACCCGGAGGGTTACTCCCCGATTGGGGTACTACCCATGCTTGTCCAAACATCCTAGGGATCAAATTTTACCCCATAATGGCGTAAAACAAAGTGAAAAGTGATCCTGAATGACGAAAATGACGTGAAAAATGTAAAAGGTGACCCCAACTGACAAACAAGTGAGTAAAACAATGAACAACGCACCCCAAAAAGTGTTTTGGCGAGCAAACGTAGTGCTCTCTTGTTTGGCATAAATGGCGTGGAACAGCAAACATGCAGCCCTATAAATGACAGAATGGTACAAAGCATCTGTTGACTATGCTTAGGCTTTACACAAAAATGGCTAAAATGCCAAACAAGAATAAAAGAAGAAGCTAAACTGGAAATAAGCCCTAAAACATCAAATATTAGACTGAAAAGGCACTCCACTTTTGTAACACGTCGAAGACTAGACTTTAACAGGTTCCCCTTTTCCTGAAAGACGTCGTCGACGTCATAGATATAAAATTCAAGCCTTTTTCGACATTTTGCAGACACACCTGGGTACCACTCTAGTCGGCGAGTGACTCCCTCCCCCAAGTGTGCTACCATGTACATATGCATTAATTAATTCATACACATAAAACCTCAGAACGTTACGTAATATAAGGTTGTCATGGTGATACAAACCCGGGACCCATGTATAGCAGTTGGTACTAACAGAGTCGAGAAGTGTGACGTCACTCTGATTCAGAAACATGTGTGGACAATGACTGAACCAGATGCAGCGCGTTGCAGCTGGTTGTTTCTACTAATATGGTAGAAACAGTTGCACTGAGTTATGGTTTGTCCATTGTCCCCACATATTCCCGAACCAGTTTGATGTCATCACTTCTGCTCTCTGTTGGATTCCCCAAGAAATTGACGTTGGGGTTTCTAAATAGTTTTTGAGCTCTGTGAACTCGAGAGGGCGACAGACGCATTTGAACAACGGTCGTAATACAACACTTGCGGATTAACTGTTCCTGCTGTGACGATCATGTTCACATATATTATCAATATCATCGAATTTAAACAAATTAAATGTGATTTATATAATCCCACGACACATTGTCATGTCATTCAACGAAGAGAGCAGCAGACCAATCTCCTGTCAATAATCGGGCATCAATAATTTAAAATGAATCTGGGTTAATAAACTGTTCCAGGCTGTGATAAGTTTGATAATTTGTCGGTCTCTTCATGTTTGCTTGACGAGTATCTCCTTTTATCCTCCGGGATACATTTTATGTTGGTCAGATATCCATTTCGATAAGTCTTTTATTTGATTATATTTCTCTTTTTATATATAATTTACGTGAACCAAAACAAAATCATGGCCAGATTCCAAATGCGTTGTATTTGCTTTTTCAGTCATCGACTGTAGAATCTCCTCCAGGCGATTGGTGAGAATTGATGTCAATATCTATGAGGAATGACATTTATAGCTCGAGATAATCAGGTTAGATGTTTAAATCGCTATTCTGGGGAAAATCAATATATTTTCGACGCATAAAAGAATAAAACGTTTAAAGAATAAAGGATCTTGTAACGGCTCAAAAATATCTTCGAAGCAAGCTACATGTATTATTCAATCGCTTTAATCTTTCGTTAAGGTTTATATTATTTATTACAATTTTGTATTGACACTGTAATTTAAAAAAAACAATGGAATAAACCTGACTTTAGGCAAAAAATATACAATACAGATTAACATTGATACACAATAAGCAAGATAAGAGCAGAAGTGATGCCTAAAATTGATAATAACAAAACCTACCAAAAATTCTTTAACAAGTATTGTTTTCTATTGTATGTACATGTATCAATATGTGCAATGATGTATTTTATCTGTGAATTTTGTACAAATTATATTGATGCCGAATGAATAACAACAACAATACTCATAATAATATGAAGAATTATGGACAAATGGCAGGGTGCTGATGGGCAATAACGAAACCTTAACCAAAAACAAGGAGTGCTATGAAAAACAATTTGTATATCATTTGGAGAAAGTTGTACATTATATAACTCTTCTAATATTTTTAGGAAGGTTAGTGAATAACTCTGACATAACTGAGAGTTTCTGCTCTTCTTTGAGAAATCTTTTTTTTTCGGTATATATTACATACTGTATTTTATGATTCACACGCTGACAAACTGGACTTGGAGCGAGGTCTTTAAAGACACAAGCTAACGTGGAGCTTCAAATTAAAAAAAAACTGTCAAACTTGCTATCTGAACTACATAGTAGTGTTTTAACGGACAAATAAACACCATAGAATACAAGAGTTTGGAAATTTATGTTGCCACTGGCAAGATTATGACTGAATAAATAATAAGTACTCGGGACGAATATAAAATAGCCTTGATCCACACACAGTAAGTCCATGGGAGGAAATGGGCAGGTGAATCCGGTCAACTTACGATTTTCACTTTTTAAAGCACTAAATGATCATTTTGAAATACAATTTTTTCAGGGCTTCATTTTTAGACCTTATCAAAGACACTTGGAGCATGAGGGATTATGTAGCTCATGTTTTTTTTAAAACTGTGGTCAGTGTTAGCCTGTGGCTTTAACATACGGCTTGCTTTTTTGATGATCACAAAGCCGAGCAACAGTGTACTATGGATTTTGATGAAAACAAAATGTTAGCCATAATGACCAACCCACAAGTCGTATTTTGTAGGAGTTTACAACGTGTCTATCTGTTTTGTGAATTAACAGTAATTGATGCCAAAACAAGTAATCAACGTGGTGGGCAATGAAAGCTTTGTATACGTAAAAGCGACTTTAGAATTTACAAAACACCTTGCGCTTTCTAGTAAATGGGTGATTTCTGAATGCCTTTTGCAAACATATTCAAGATGCATCCATGATCGATTCGAGTAATGTAAGCAATGTAGGGCCGGAAGCAGCGGAAGACCATTGGCAGAAATGTTATGGTCGACAATGAGGTATGATAAAAGAAGCGTTTTTGTGTGTAAATGTCATTGGCGGGATTTGGTTGAGTTGGTGGCTGCGTTATATTAGTGGGTCTGCCTATTTTGTAAGGTATTCCTATCCTTTTTCGCTGCTAGCCTCTTAGTAACATTTTACATGTTTATTTCATGTTTTTATGGTTTGTTTAACATGTTTATTTGTTTTTTCTATCTACTTTGTCAATGTTCGTCCTATTTCATTATATGTTTGTTATTGTGTTCATTTACTGACAGAAATAAATTGAATATGAAATTTAAATTGACTTTTCCGTTTAAAGACATTTTCAAATAAAGTTCCCAGCAAGTTAGAAAATATCAGAGATATATGACCGGCTCCATGATACTAGTGTCTCTGATAAGGTCTGCAAATGAAGTCCTGAAAAACTGCCGTTTGAGGTGATCATTAGTACGTTAAAAGTGAAAATCAATGAGCAACCATTCCAGTTTCCCTATAGACTGGTGCGTTATGAGATTTTTGTCCTTTGCCCTTTTAAACATTACCATAGAGGTCAGATATCAAAGTTTGACAATTTGGGTTTTTAAATGGGACTTCTAAAAAGTAGTGGTTTTAAAGTAATGATGTGTATTTATTTCATTTTCAGCCGTCCATCCCAAATATTATGTTGATTTGCCTGTAACAGCTGATCGTCTCAATACCAGATCATGGACATAGATTAATCGTTTGGGGATGGGGTGTCTAAGGTAGTCCGGAAGCTCCCACCCTACCCCCCCCCCCACTTTGGGAGGAATGTCAAAATATCATTTTTGTCATGTTGATATGAAGATCGTTTTTATAGAAGTCCCCTTGGATGGCCAACATAATAACATAGTGAAGAATCCAGGCGCATGCTGCTGCTTTTAGGATGAAGACAGCAGTCTTAAAAATTTAGACTACGAAAGTGAAACAATATGACGATGCCTTTACCATGACCCTTCCAAGTCACATTATCTGGGCCCCTTTTTGAATCAATTTAGACAATTTCTGGATCCGCCAACGAACAAAATTGCTGTATCGGATTCTATTTTCTCTCTTCTAAAACGAATCGCACATGCTTAGTAGAGTTGTACATATATTAGCGTTACGTTGCATGTTGCAACGCTAATGTGGCATACCGGAATATCCTTGTTTCAGTTTAAATTATGGCTGTCCAGCTTCTGTCAGAATTTATGCTAGTATGAAACCATTTACCAACATGTCATTTCCATCGAGAAGAAAATTGAGAGCTGTTAATTACTCTGACCAAACCAAAACGAATAGTTCCATTTACAATATAGTGCTATTTTCTGATTTATGAGGATTGTATGTACATTATCATAATTTAAATAAACAATACACAATTTAATTAAAGAGTAATATACAGGACACAATTAAGATTGCGTTTTAAGTTCCGTATAGGTGCAGAGTTGGTCAATCAATTCGTATTTCAGAATTGAGAGAGAAAAAGACACCCCGAAGGGAAAGTTCTACTTGGCCTTTAAGCAAAGTTTAATCTTTTGATAACCCACATTTTGCCCTACCCTAAGATACATTTATTGACTTCAGTTTAGTGGAAATCAATTGCCCATAATATTCCAATGAAGATGATTCTGTCACACATCAAAGCACAAACTCAATGACAGAATTCAATTTTGTGATGAATTTAACCAATCATGTGTAATGAGGCAACGAAACCATTTATGTAATTGAAATCACAGGCTTTGAATAAAACCATATGTGTGTGATCAAATTTATATTCAAATTATCCTGAAATCATATCAATGACTTATCATCCAAAACGTGCAAATAAACTAATATGTTATATTATTGTTTGGTATCGTGAAAAACGCCTTAATTTTTTTTTTTACTAAAAAATTACCATAACCTAAAATTATTCACTTGTATTGACATATACAGTTCATTCACATTTTTGCAAAAGAAGAACTTTTTCACACACACAAAAAAAATCTTCCATTGACCATTTAGTAAATTTTGTCTTCCTACTCCAACAGCATTTTAATTGACATTGTAATATTTTTCTTGCTGAATTCAACGAAACGTAACGCACACAAGACAAAATAAATTTCAAGTACCTCAGCTAATGTTATAGCTTTAACACATCGTGACGTCACAGATACATCACAGAGACTGGGTATTAGATTCGAGGAGAAACAGTCAAGTTTGAAACTAAGATGTCGCTATGACAGAGATTGAACCTGACCTCGTTCCACGGCGGTACTCAAGTACGAAGGAAATTACTCCACAGCACGGGTCGAACATGGTCATTTCAAATTCTTCCGATTTGCGACGATGTATTAAAATCAAGTGATGATTAAATTTCATCCAGACACAATTTCATTCCTCTCATATCTACTTTTTTTTCGGAGGGGGGGGGGGGACTAATATTCACGATCATTAACCGATAAACTTGATTAGCGAAACATCATGCGGCCCCGAATGCCACAGCTCTCTTCTCCCCAGCCAACCGCAACCGATGTAATATAATTTATCCAATTTAACAGCAAAATTCCAAATCATTAGAATACCACTGCAGATCAATTTCATGGCATCATGTGACATACATGTAAGAAACAATGAGCGGCATGACGTGTACGATACAACGACCCAAATTAATTTACAAATTATCGGACTTCCTCTGTATTTGGTGAGTTATTAATAGCAGGGTGAAAAGAGGATGGGGATTCAAGACCCCCAAATATCGCCAACTCTCTAGCTTGAATTTCGGTAACTAATACAGTACTTTAAACTGACTTAGCATGACTGACTAAGGATGTAGCGCTGAATACAAAGTATAGCTGCAAAATTTTGATAAACCATTTCATTTTATGAGGTCTACAGTTGCACGAAAGTAATCATTTGCACAATAACAAGTAGGTCATCTTCTTTTCCTCGATTATTGTTTACATAATGCGATATCACAGTTGATGCGACATTTTTGAACTGTTAAACCATTCCAAATATCTTTGGGTTGATTTTTATCTAACATGTCTAAAGCTTGATTTTATAGCAACTGCAGTAAACGGCTCTATGTGATCTTTTATAATTCACCCCGGTCATTTCTTCACATTCTTCCTATTATATCAGCGCATTTTGTGTCACCTTATCGTTACGTTGATGTGATTGAAGCATATTTGAAACGATCATATACATTTTCAAATCCAGATATAATAACAGATTTGTTTCTTGTAATTATTTTCTGTTTGCTTTGATCAAGCCGACTAAATCTAAAGGTATAATATTGATGATGATGGTGATGATGATGATGATGATGACCACGATGATGATGATTATTATTACTACTACTTTTACTACTACTACGACGACGACTACTACTACTACTACTACTACTACTACTACTACTACTACTACTACTACTACTACTACTACTACTACTACTACTACTATAACAACACGTACGACTACTTCTACTACTACTGCTACTACTACTACTACTACTACTACTACTACTACTACACGTACTACTACTACTACGACTACTACTACTACTACTTCTACTACTACTACTACTATTACTTCTACTACTATAATACGGACAGGTTCCCCCTCTGTTTCCCCAGTCAATGAGAAATTCAACACAAAGTGTATTGCATTCTGCCATCCCAAAGTTTCTCTGCATCCTAATCAAACGAATTATTAAATCAACTCAAACCCAATAGAATTTACCACTTTTTGGCCCACGCGAGCATCTTTTATTGGGACCTTTAGAAACACATGACGTTAAAACACGCAGAGGTAAGCCATTATTTTAGTCAAATCCAGAAGGAAATCAGAATTTGAAATGTAGACATCTGATTCATGCGTTTCGATACGAATTAATACGGAATTTATGACAGTACCGGTACAGCGTAGGCGACCCAATATATTTGCTATCTCCGAAATAATTGGAATCTATTATTGGGAGCACTTAAAAAGCGTGCAAGGATAAATAACAAACGTGTCGGTTTACAGATTTCAATATCATGTTAAGATAGCAAATCACCGCGAAACAAACAATTAAGATGTATGGATTGAAACTCACATACTTTACCTATAAGCTCTATTTGCTGACTTATTTCCCACCAAACAAGAGATTTCAAGTTTATCTTCTTGCGGTCTTACTTGCCGCATTGCATTTATGTGCAAGTGAATGGGGAACAGAAAAAAATCCATAAATTCAATCATGCCCTTGCCCAGCAACTTGTTAACATAATGATTATAGATCAAAATATACTGGGCTTCATTTGACTTATTCATTGCTGTCCATGTCTTTCCACTATCTATATTACATTCCATAACAAACCATTCCTCAATCCTCTAATTTCACAAAAACCCTTGAAAAGGCCCCATGTATCATAATGTGCATCTATATTTGCTTCCTTTTAATTTTTTAACCCGTTGGAGACTAAGTACGAGCTAATTTTGTTGTATGAACATTAAGAACATTAATAATTGGAGGTATATGTTTGTGTATGTAAGCGATAATACTGATTTCTTTTGGTTATCGATTTTACAGTACATTGGATGTAGGTGAAGCACAGTAAGATTGTCAAGCTTTTCGTGAATTGAAGAACTGCAGACGGCCTGTATTCGTAATCAGATCCATTCATATCACTCTGTGGTCGTGACGTGTGCGCTGCACAAGATATTGGAACACCGTGAACAATCATCATAAATTGTGTTAGTCCTTCTATTTTCCCCCTCCTTTTTTTCTATAAGCAAAATGTGATCTAACCGATTGAGAGCACATCCCCGTCGACACAATTTCTTTTATCACCTGTATCTTTTCCATAGCTCGAAAGCCACTCTGGCTGGTTTGGTTGATTAAATACAAGTGATGCAACTGGTTTGTTAACTCCTGCTAATTCGAAATTGTATGAAGGACGAGGCGCGCAGCTGGCGTCGGGGGAGCAACCTTCTTACCGTCTATGCTCATTACACGGTGCGGAATGAGCCACGCCGATTCGCAGCGCTGTGAATTGGAGCTAACGAATGAAAACAGTTTCAGATTCGTGTTGCTTATGCAAGAAAATAAACATCGTTAGAGAATCAAAGCAGGTGTGCGATTAGTATATGTGGTATTTTCGCCTGATTATCACGTCAACACACATGTGACCAGCGTGGATCGAGTCGGAGCGTTTCCTGTCGAAATGGACGGTCCACTACTGGACAGTTAAGAGTTGGACTGGTGGCGGATGGAAACAACCCACGACCACAGTCAACCTCGGAAGTTTATCGTGCGGACTGTATAATTTCATACTTTTGGTGGGATATTTCTGGTCTAAATTCGAGATGGATACCATGGAAATGGAAGAGGAGGGGATGATTGTGTTGACAGGGTGTGGATCTTATTATTATTCTTCCGACTATGACAACTCCTTCTCGTACTCGTATCCCTTCTATCTCTCCGACTGTGATTTACTCAATCAGACCCTCCCGGCCCGAGGACCAGAGCGCATCATCGTGCCCGTTGTGTTTGGAATTATTACCACCGTCGGGCTGATTGGGAATCTATGCGTCATTCTCACCATCTTTCGTAATCAGGCCATGAGGAGCGTCACTAATTACTTCATCATGAACAATGCCATCAGCGATATGATGTTTTTGCTGGTCTGTGCCCCCATCACCGCCTCCCAGTTCGCCCTCCCGTCGTGGATTTTCGGCGACTTCATGTGCAAAATGGTTGTCTACATGCAGTATGTAAGTATGACGCTTATGTTTTAGGCCAACCAAGGGATTATCATAGTGCGATTCAATAATAATTCATTTAAAAAAAACGAATGCTTTTAACAAGCAGCGGTATTGAAGCGACAATACTAAAAACATCGTATATTCCCTAATAATATAAATTTTATCTTTTTAGGTACTTATAGCTATCTGTCTATCGATCTATCCATCTACTTATATACTTTCTTTCTATCAATCAATCAATCTATCTATCTATCTATCTATCTATCTATCTATCTATGTACTTGGAATAGTGGATAGAGCGTCCGCCTCACGTCCGGAAGGTTGCGGGTTCGAGCCCCGACCGGGTTATACCAAAGACTTTTAAAAATGGTACCTTCCGCTTTCTATAGCCAGGCGCTTGGCATTCTAGAGCAGAGAAGGGCAATAATAACATTTATGTTGTGCAGGGCCCTCTGGGAAAACAGTCTATCAGACTGAAGTGGCTGCCTTGGGTAAATAAGACTTTATTTTTATTATCTATCTATCTATCTATCTATCTATCTATCTATCTATCTATCTATCTATCTATCTATCTATATTTATCTATCTATCTGTCTGTCGATCTATCTATCTATCTATTTATCTATCTATCTATTCATATACATAACACGCACACACACACACACACACACACACACACACACACACACACAACAAACAAGCATTTCATCTTGTATAATTATACAGCGAAACCTGTCTTTATCGGCCACCCAAGGGAAACGGAAAATATGGCCTTTATAGACAGGTGGCTGTTATAGACAATTTTTAAACATATTTGTCTCCAGAGAAATCATTCCAGGTTGGGTGTTATAGAGAGGTGGCCCCTCATATTATGTGACTAGGCCTACTTCAATATCTACTGTGGATAGTATTATATACTTCACATATGTAGATATATGAATGTTTGTATACAAACAGAAAGAGAGAAAGAGACATTTCAAAAGCGTAGCGTACTACCATACATAGCATAGGCCTGATCAAAATGTATGCCCATGAGCTCTTTCAAAACAATATGCACGAGGATATAGATAGATGTAGATAAACATGTAGATGGATATGCATAAGTGGAGAAAGATTTATATTTTGATGATTAGAGATATGCTATATAGAAAACGATGGCGTGTGTTAAAATTGGATAGATAGATATAGAATATGATTCACATTGACCATAACCCTCTCAGGATCATTGCAACAAATCTCCTTAGAAGTAGCATGTGATATCCCGAGTATGGTAGTGAAATGGTTAAACTGTATCCAACGGATACAAGGCTGGTGACCTGTACAAACAGGTGTTGTCTCTGTACCGGTTCAATACTGTGCCCTCAAAGCAGTAAGGTCCGTTTTGTCTGAGCAGATAGGTGACTTACATGGCAAGTGGCTGCTAAATTGAGTGTGTCTAATAATAGTCTTGATAACACAATAATAGCATCTCCTACACCAACAACACATATAGTAGTAGGAGTCTTGGAAGTATTAGTTGAAGAAGTAGTATTAATATAATTATTGTTGTTTGTTATTATTATATATTATTATTATTATATTATTATTATATATTATTTTATATATATTATATTTATTTATTATTATTATTATTATTATTATTATCATTATTATTATATTATTATTATCATGATTAGTATGTAGTAGTAGTAGTAGTAGTAGTAGTAGTAGTAGTAGTAGTAGTAGTAGTAGTAGTAGTAGTAGTAGAAGTAATAGTAGTGGTAGACGTAGTGAGAAGTAGTATAGTAGAATAGTGGTGGTGTCATTATTACCCTTAATTATTATTACTATTATTCTTATTATTAATACTACTGCTACTTCTTCTACTACTTCTACCACCACTACCACTACTACGTCACTACTACAACTACTACTACTACTACTACTACTACTACTACTACTACTACTACTACTACTACTACTACTGCCACTACTACTACTACTACTACTACTACTACTACTACTTCTACTACTTCTACTACTACTACTACTACTACTACCAATACTACTACCACTACTACTGCCACTACTACTAGTACTACCAATAATAATGATTACACCACTGCGCTTTCAAGATATCGACCAAAATATAAAAAAAACTTCGTCATTCCGTTACTTTTACTCAGTATACCCATCTTCATTAAAGAGAAATGTGATATTGCAATGTATCATGTTCAACATAATGAAATGAAGGTTGCCTTAATTCAAAGTTTGTAATAACAGTACAAATTAACACAAACACAAATTGAATGTTCCAAGTCAAAAAAGAGAATTGCAGAGGAATGACATTTAGACAGCTTTTATTAATTTAGTTAGTGTATGAAAATCAAAGAACGAAAACATCAAAATTTTGATGAAATTGCGCCTAATTGTTCAGAAGCTATGGAATTTATTCAAAGTCTGTCATAGAGACTTTATTTTTGGTTAGCATTATCATTATACACATTATACTATGGACAAGTCCCTATTATTCCTACAGGTTTCCACAAGTTTTGTCTTTAATCTTTTTTCAGATGTTAGTTAGGCAGTTGATCTAATGCCTTCGGAAAAGCACACATAATCATTTTATTCTGAATATACTTTAAAAGAAAAAGAAGCTAAATGAGATTTTTTTATTTTAATGGAAGATTTTACAAAAATATCAGTGATTACTTTATGTTTGCATCACAGAAGCTGATGTAGTCGCTCAACTTAAGATTAACCTATAAGATAAAATGAATTAAACTTAAAAAACACAACTCTTTAACCGGACAGCCAGATCTACTGAAACTTTCAATCAATGTTTTCTTTATTTCTACATTTACTGAATGCAATCAAATGTTTAAACTTTTTGCCTTTTTGATAAGCGATAGTTCAAATTGTAATATAATCCGTATCTTTATCACGTCTGCTCTTATTCTCCATTTGCGACACACATATTCAACGCATTGTCATGTGAGTTTGTTCAGACTTATTTAATAATTTTGCGTCGGAATGAAATTTAAAAGTTGTTATTGAACCTTCCTTGATGATTTTAAAATATCATTCAAACAAAATCAAAATCTGGTCTCAGTGTTTGAGTTGCGACGTTTTAGAGATACTGTCTCCTTCTCCGGAGCGTCACTATACTCAAAAAGTGAGTAAAGTTTTGTAAATATTACTAGAATTGAAATTCTGTCTGACTGGAGGAGTCACAGCTTTCAACAAGATTCTTTCTTGATGATAATAATCTTAAATGATAAATGCGCAGTGCTATAAGGGCCGGCATTATCTCTTTGTGGTTACGTTCGCAAATTTGTATAGATCCGAATGGAATCTGTACATTGGAAGAATGGGTAGGGATTAATTAATCCATCCTTATCCTCTTCCTTACTACAATACCCTTCTCAAAAGTACAGAAGTGTATTGTATTGAAAAAGAGGATTAGTTAATATTTTTCTGTTGTATTTATTGATTCGTGCAAATTTGAGTCCATGTTGTATTTGTCTTTCTTTCACAGAATCTCACATACGCACTGATCTAACATGGCTTGAAATATATGTTAGAAAAGATGAAATACCATATTTTGTGTTTAAAAATTGTTAGACAATATGAATAAAATATGATGATATAATACCAATAATAATAATATATAATAACAATATTTTTTATTTACTATTTCCAAATCTATGACAATTCTCAATGGTATATCGGAAGGATATCATGTGTAATTGATCCAATAAATGAATTAAACCATTGTGAGATAATTTGCTATGATTTAGTTTGATCATGTGTTCATACAAAACAATAGGTTTGACGAGCATTTAAATTGCTAATTCAATTACATAAAAATTTATGTTGTATTACGAACATAAGAACGTCAACTAATACTTAAGAAAGCTAGATTGCCTAAGAAAATAACGCTACTCTGCATGCAGAATGGTACTCTATTTGATTTGCAGCAGTCTCTGTGTATTTGCCTTTACCAATTCTTTATTCAATACATGTGAAGAAAAAAGCTGTTGGAATATTGATTTCCTCTGAGGGAGATGTGTCGACAGTAGATGGAGAAAAGGATGAACGGCCTGCTACAGAGCAGCAAATTTCAAGGTGTGAAAGCAATAGAAAAAAGAAATAAATAAAAGAGACTGCGAGAAGAAATTTGCCGGTAAAGTGATGAGCGAATATGAATAATGAAACAAGTGGCCAGTGATGCGCAAGATATCATGCAACCACACAACCATCTAATGCTAATAATCAATCATTATCATTCTCCTCCTCCTTATTACTGTCGTCGTTTAAATCCGCATCTTGATTCCTGTTCTCGTTAACCCATGGGCGTTTGAACTAGGATATGGGCGTCGAGGATGAAACGTCTTGTATTTGTACACTAAATCATACAACATTCCTTCGTTCGGTGACATTTCGTAGCAGGAACCCCCCCCCCAACCCCGCGGCCCTGCCCTGATGATGTGACGCCATTCTTTTTTCCCAATCGTCATCTGTTTGACACACAAGCAAAACTCACGCGTTTCCAGAAAGGAGCGGCTTAACTTTATTCCGTCACTTCTTTGGTGCCATAACGAATCCAGCGTTAGCACCTACGGTTGGCAACATTAGTATGGACCCCACATCCACAGGTGTCTACCGCATTACTATGTTTTAATCATAAAACGTCATTACAGTGTCCCTGGACACAGCGAATGTTTGACAATTTGATATAAATGATGTGTTTGTTAATAGCAACAGAATTGCAATATAATGAAACATGAATAAAATATGACAGTATTCGTGTAGCCCCACGTGATCACCGCACCCGTCGGATTTTCTTTTCTTTTTCTCCTCCTCCCTCCTCCTCCTTCTTCTTTTCTTCTTCTTCTTGTTCTTCTTGTTGTTCTTGTTCTTCTTCTTCTTGTTGTTCTTGTTCTTGTTCTTGTTCTTGTTCTTCTTCTTCTTCTTCTCCTTCTTCTTCTTCTTCTTCTTGTTCTTCTTCTTCTTGTTCTTTTGTTCTTCTTCTTCTTCTTGTTCTTGTTCTTGTTCTTGTTCTTGTTCTTGTTCTTCTTCTTCTTCTTCTTCTTCTTCTTCTCAATCCTCCTCCACCATCTTCTCTCTCCTCTTTGTGTTTTGCCTTTTCTTCTTCTTTTCCGTATTTTGTTCTTCTTCTTCTCCACCTCCTCCTCTTCCTTCCCCCTCCTCCTTCTTCTTAGTACATTTTATACGCACACTACATGTACGTTTTTAGCGCTTCCAAAGTCCTTAATTGCCTGTTGAACAGTGTGTTTTAATACACAAAGGAATTAGTTGTTGTTGAGTGCTTTGTTTGTGCCGATGGTGGGTGTCATGGCTGGAAAATATAGTAGAGTGGTTGTTTCAACTCACTTTCCGTGGTAAGTAGACGAAAATCAATAAGCATCACACATGTTATTATAATTATACTTCACGGTTATTGATATTAACATGTATAGGGACGCTGATGCTTAGTTTAAATAATACAGTGGATTGTAAACTAATACAACCTACGTTATGTCGGTATCACTGCAGCTGTTTGTGAAATAAAATGATAAATTATTTTATTATTTCCAAGGATTTGTGGACGTGCAGTGAATTTACCGAAGTTACTAAATCCACATCTACGTAATGTTCTTATCACTAAATCATCACCTACACAAAAGTTCGAGTTATTTTGCTTTTTGCAATTGTTTTTGTCAAAATATAGACATGGGTGGCATGAAAGGCTCCCTTTTAATATTCCTCCTACAGTTATAGGAATATCATTGTCCAATACAATTACAGTAGTACACGATACCATGTTATGTTTCTCTTTTACGCTTATATTCACAGTTTTGCCGTCATAATGTCACGCACCAATATTTACCATTCTAATTTGGATGAACCTGCATAGGAAGTCAGAGATTCAATGCATCTTTTCAAAATGTGTGCTTTTTTGTACAAAACTCGTTGGTGGTCACGGAACATTCCAAAAAGAAACTGAAGCAAAATAAGTGATCACTCCCCATGCCACACGCAACGTGATACAATCAAACGGTCAAATTCGTGACTGTATCTTGCCGCAGTGGTGCGCTTGCAGCAAATACTCAATCCATCAGTTCCACGTGCGCAGGAAGCCTTCTCCAAGTGCGTCATATCAATATTTGGCCTGACGATGGAGGGGGATTTAATATCTCGTGTTAGTCGGAAGGTTGCCTAAAATGCCACTTACATCGTAAAATCAAGTGAATCGAATATAAGTTCTCTTTAATTACGTCGTTACAGTTTAACAGACAAATGCCTTTGCCACACGAGTAAGTCACGACGGCTTACGAAACTCATCCGCTTTTCTCGCTATTGCGGAACGATACTGAAATAATTTTGTTTTGTTCCACATTCAAGGTTATTCTGTGTTAAATTTTGTTTCGCGCCTTTGTTAGTGTTTAAATGAACTTTATTGACCATTTGATTGCTGCGGGTCCCGTCTTTTTACTGTACGGGAAGTCGTTAAGGTGCATTCAAGTAATATACGTAAAAATAATAATGCCAATGATTTCGTGTGCGTTGTCACTTATTGATGACTATGCGGTTTCACGAATAAAGAAAAAATACAGCGTATCTTTTTTTCACGGTGTCAGTATAAGGAACAATAATAAAACATATTTTAATGGAAGCGCATGTAAATTATTACAGTAGTTAACCCATTATAATATTGCTTGATGAGTTTAAAGGGTTAATCGCAGTTGTACGGCGACGATGAACTCGAATTGTATAAACCACCGGAGGCCAAACACGAGTTGGAGCAAGGAGTATGATAAACATCATCTCAAGCCACCCTTCCTCAACAGCCAGAGGTGAACTCAGATAGATATGGATAGATAGAGATGGATGAGTACATATATGGAAAGAAAGAAAGATAGACAGATAGACGGATAGACAGGTAGATAGATAGATAAGTAAATAAATAAATAAATATGCATTAAACTATTTATCCTTGATAAATTATGAGTTATCCGCGAATAGAAAAGTTGTCACAAAGAAACAAACTTTTCATCAGCGCCATGGTGATATATCAATGAAATAAATTATGTTTCCTACATTGGGAAGACATTTTTGTTCATATGACTACTTCAATATCTACTGTAGATAACAATATAAATGTATATAATTCTACTTCACACAGTGCACATCATTTACTCTCTATGGCTATAGTTATTGTCCAACGAATGGAAATGAAGAAATCGGAATTTTATGATTGCTTATGTTTATATATATATATATATAAAGCAAGTAAGCCCCTCGCAGAACGTGAGCTGCAGCGCATCATGTGATAATGTATAGGCGAAATTCAGAAGACAATGACACTAAACGTAGCTTTCTGTTCCAGTTTAATAAGCAAGCTTTCGGTCCGTTATCCGGCCTTCATCAGGCCGGTTATATATATATATATAATCAAACACCACCAGCGCACATAAACACACACACACACACCCGCACACGCCACACATACACAAATGCACACACACACACACACACACACACACACACACACACACACACACACACACACACACACACACACGCACACAGTCATGTGCCAACATTCAGCCAGTCATTTTGTGGTAGCACCGATCTTACCGAAGAGACGTGTGTTAGGGAC
>JZLH01S0407405.1:14202-45165 GCA_001188425.1 Eucidaris tribuloides | reverse complement strand
CACTATTCATTTACAATCTACATTCATTAATCTAATTTCACTCACAATCTATCAAACGTTTATTCAAACCAACCGTGTCACATATTTTCCTACACTTTCATCGTGATGCTGTGATCTTTATGCTTCAAGACTTGTATGGAAAATATTCCTACCAAGATTGAAAATTTATCATATATCTCTTTTATTAATATATTTCGAAAGTATTAGACCTAATTGTATAGAGATTTTTCATGCGTGGTAAGGCTACCAAAATGTGTGCGTTTTATGATTTTTTTTCACTTTCCAAAAATTTGCAACTAATAATCATCATCAACAAGGGCTAAGTCAATTTGTCATGATATATGGTGGTTAGATTTAAAACTCAGTAGGCCTAATTGTTCGTTTACCCTACCTGAAATGCTGACATCGGCAAGGAATCCCCGTCCGTTGGCACCAATGTTGTAGTCTTGAAGCAAAAATGTCAGTCCTCCACGCGATGAGACCAACGGTGATATATCTACATCTATATTGCCCATAAGGTATGAGACACCGTTGCTGGTAGATGATGGATGGTCATACACGATAACCCGTTCATAATTACTCCAACTAATGAATGGTGCTGTATGTACGTCTCTGAAAATCAGTCGAACCTGCTTCCATGAACTCATTGTTACATGTCACTAACAGCAGATATGCGCCCTTGAAAATTATTGGCTGGTTCAGGTTTCTACACAAGCAACATTCTTGTAGTATTTTTCTAAAATGCATGTGGGGATTTTAATGATTCCAATTTAACCATGTATGTTATAAATACTCCTCCCTCGAGATATATGTCGACTTACTGCATAGTGTATTTAAAACTTATCGCAACTCTTTATCTCCATCACTTTTCGCTACCTGGTCATTAACTCTTTATACGCGGGACCCTGAATCCCGTGCGTGCGGAATTAATTTCAAAGAGCGCTCAGTATCGGTGCATACTGGTTCATTTTAACAGAGCGGCACTATGATCAACGCGCGGTCATAGAGTTCACATTGTGATGACACTGTGTGGGGGTTATTTTTGGATAAGTGATGACTACGGTGTAAATTGTGTACACATTGTGATCTTTTTATTCAGAAAAAGATGTGTTCTGCGTGTGGGTAATTTGTTCAAAAAACCGAAATCGGTAAAACTTGCCTACTCATCTTATGTGGGTTTAGTTTTGATTGTTTCGTCCATTAAAAAGCATGTTTTCATGTGCGTGTGTGTGTGTGTGTGTGTGTGTGTGTGTGTGTGTGTGTGTGTGTGTGTGTGTGTGTGTGTGTGTGTGTGTGTGTGTGTGTGTGTGTGTGTGTGTGTGTGTGTGTGTGTGTGTGTGTGTGTGTGTGTGTGAAATTAAATCAGGAGAGGATTTCAAAGTAAACAAGAAGAATAAACAGAACCACGAAAGAAATTTGCATTCCAAGCCAAAACCCGTGTTATTTTCCGGCGGAGACCCTTTCTGTATATACATACATATTGTTACAACGTCTTCACAACCAGAAGAAATCACACAAAATGAAGAATCCTTACATTTTATCATATTTTATTTTGGGGGTCATTTTCCCATTTTTTTTCTTCAGATTTATAAACTATTTACTACACAAACATACTTACAAGTAAAAATTGCGCTACAAATTAAGTATTACTTGACTTACAGTATTACTGTGTGATCCTCTGTGAATAAATCCAGTTGATTTTCCAGGCTGAGCGGAAGCTATAGAGCCTAGGTTATGTTGTTCCCTAATCCTGACTCCAATCCACAGCAACAAAATATCACGATAATATATCTCCGTATTGATGATTCAGTGTGATGTCTTTTTGCATTTTGTCGCATTTCTTCCCTGCAGCTATGCATATTACATGTACTATGTGTAATGGGGTATCTCAATATTCATTAACGAAACCACTTATTTAATCTTGCTTAAATACAGACATACATGAACAAACACACCCAGATACCCATAAAGACAAACACAGAAACACACTTACAAACATGTAAGACACCCACAGACACAAACACCTACTCAAACACACACACACACACACACACTCAGATACATACACACACAGACACACGCACAGATACACACGATACACACAGACACAAAAACAGACAGACACACACAGAAACACTCAGACAAATAAAGCCACACAGAGACACAAATACAAACAGAAAGACAGGGGTTGGAGTACGGGTGGGGGGTTGGCGGCAGCCCCTAATGTTTTTATCCAAATTAAAAATTGTGGGTTGTTTTTTTTCAAAAGTTTGCACACATTAACATTTTGGCTCTGTGATTGTAAAACAGTTATTATTTCCGACACCTTGTCCAACCCCCAATCCCGCCACAATGAACTAATGAAGGAGATTTTTGTCGCTGGCGGGAAATATTTGGCGGGGAAATTTACTTTTATCCCCACGAGCTCCCCCTACTTAGCAATATTTAAGTCGTGATGGGAATAATCTGGCCGGTCAGGAACGAGTACCCCCCCCCCTTCCCACCACACACACACACACACACACACACACACACACACACACACACACACACTCAAACACACACATGCACACACAGATATACAAACAGAAATACACAGATGCACACAGACACATATGAAGAGCTTGCAACCAAAAGGCGCTAAATCCACTTTTCACCAAGTTGCATGTTTTTCATGATTCGGATAGACCTCTGTCATGTGTATCCAAATAGTATATTGTTGTCTTAAAATCATTTCAGAAAAAATAAAAAATATTGATATGAAATTTATGCTTTCAACCAAAAGGCGCTATTTCCATTTCAGATTTCAGCCAAAAGGCGCTTATTTGCTCTGTCTATTGTTTACTCTGATTGGCCCAAGTCTGCCAGCCATTGGTGTTTTGACCAATCAGAAAGGACACAATTAGCATTTCAGATGCAGAAAGCCAGAATCAGTGCGCATCCTGTTTATGTTTTCCTGCGTTACGTGTTGAACGAATCGCTGAAATACGGCAATTTATGTGTCAGTATACTCGACAGGTTGAAGCCGTTGAATGTGTTTGCAGTGTATGACATGTCTTGTACGATTGTCTTGTGTAATGTGGCATGCTGATGTGTCCAAGCCCTCATCATGATGAAAAGTGTACTGTATGTGTGCAGTTATACTTTAACTAAATCTTTTTGAGTAATGTTTGTTCTAGTGGTATGTTATGAAAAGAAAATTGCACTGATGTGTGTGTGGGGGGGGGGGGTGGGTGTGGTGTTGTATGTTGAGAATGGCTTCATTGTTAAAAATGCAGTGAAAGTTAAATGACATTATTGGGGTAGTCCTCAACTTGGGGTAAAAACTATTTTAGAATCAAGTAAACTATGCAGGGATTATATTGTTAAAATTTGTGTAGTCAAAAGTTGACTCATTTTAAAATAATGTCCATCAGTACGCCTTGTAACAGACAAATTTGTAGTGTAGCCTTCTATGGGATTTATTACAATTGGGGCTCGAAATAAACAAAATGCTAGTATGCTCATGCTTGATTTGGCTAAGTAAACAAATTCAAGATAAATCCTTTCAGCTAGGAGAATTAAATGTATCGTGCCCCGATAAAATTAAACTGCTGGCCTGTTCATGCTTGATTCTCCTTAAGTAAACAAACTCAAGACTTTCTTCCAGCCAGGAGATCCACTCCAGCTGGTGTACATTTTAGTTATCTTTCAACCAGTTTGGTTCTAAAGGCATTTTTTATTTCTTCTAATCATGTCACTGAGCGTTAATTGTGTTCAGTAAACATTTATCTAACACATTCTTGTAAATTACATTATTTTACACAAATGCCATTGACCAACTCAAAAGGGACATCAAATGGATTTCTCCCAAAAGGCGCTAAATCCAAAAAAAATTGACATAAAAAAATATATATAAAATATATGCTGCATGCAGGATTTTTCTAACATACATTTTTATAACCCATAGTAATAGCTTTTTCATTTGCAGTACAGACTTGATGATTAAATGGATAGAAGTATGTGTAATTAAAATCATTGATTTTCTCGAAATCAGTCCACATGGATTTAGCGCCTTTTGGTTGCAAGCTCTTCATATATACTCACAGCATTCACACACACACGCACACACACACACACGCACACACACACACACACACACACACACACATCTAAAAAGTGTACATTATGGGGGTATGTCATTGTTCTTTCCATTCTCAAAACTACTCCCACAACGTCATGTTTCACTCCCACAATGCTGACGGAATAAAGGCCACCATTGTGTTCTATTGTTCAGGTACTCCCTCAATGTAACTACAATGTAAGCTCACACAGACACACACTGTACGCTCACACAGACCCACATTGTAAGCCCACACAGACCCAAATTGTAGGATCACACCGCCACACATTGTAAGCCGACACAGACACACATGGGCACATTGTAAGCTCACACAGCCACACATTGTAAGCCCACACAGACACGCATTGTACGCCCACACAGACACAAGAAACACAAATACAGATAATCAGAGAGACAAACACAGACACACATATAGACACAAACTCACACACACACACACACACACATACACACACACACACGCACACACACACACTCGCGCACACACGCACGCACGCACACACACACACAAACAAACACACATGATAATCGCAATCCTGGCAGTACTTTATTATTTATGCTTCGATGCTTTGTTTCTTCGTGATTTATTTACTTGAAACGATTAAGAGATGGACAGATTAAAATTCAATGCATTTAAAAGAAACCAATTGCCAGTGAGCAAAATGAAGTTTTATGATACAATCGGTGCATACATTACAAGCTGCCATCTTTAACATTCAATCCACATTATTAATGTATAATTTTAAATTATCTGTTCCATTATTTGTCATCAAACGACAGTACACATAGGTAACATTACTTTTCTTAACTAAGTTCCGCTGTGTAAAATTGAATGTAATGAGACCAACATCACTGTGTCCCATGGTACAAACCTCCGTATATCGCATTCACGACAAACTTTGCTCCACGTCCGGACGTCTGCCTCTGTGAATTGTAGTAGATAGTCATAGCGTTACTGGTAGACGACACGGGACTTGGTGTGGTCGACCCTCTGTAGTTTGTCCCCCGTACTTGTACGTATGCTGAACCGCGCAAGTCGATATCAATGAAACGAACCTGGATGGTAGTATCTGGCAGACTCCTTACATACCACCAGCACCTATAGTATGCTCCGTCGAGGTTAGGGTAGTGGGGTGTTGTCAGTGTGAGACTGCGAACAGAGCTGTCCAATACAATACTGCCACCGCACGAAGATACCACATCGGTTGATTCCCAAATCTGAGCGTCTGTGGGAAATATGGGGGGGGGGGGGCATATGTGAATCAGTATTATTCTAACTTTCTTCTGTTAATGAAGCAAAAGTCGCATTTAATACTTCGGTTATGTTTCCCAACAGAAGCGAAACGTCGTTTCACAATGATTAGTTACTGATGTAATATTAATGTCTTTAGCACACGAGCTAACCCAGGGACAAATTTTGATTATTAACTGGTACTGTGACACACTTGAAGCCGTGTTGTTTCTGGTTACCAACAGTGTTTAAAGCTCTTGACATAAAACTCGTTTGGACGTAATTGTCGCGGTTGTCTTATTTGGGTAGATTTATAATACTTCTTGTCGGCATAGATATTACCAATCAGAAGCTGAAGTTAGGTAATGTAATTCAGTTTACTTTGAATTGTTTTTATTACTCTCATTTGCGTTGTTAATGTTGCAATTTCACTGTAACTCCATGATCATGTAAGATCATTCAAGACATGCAAAATATCTCTCAATCATTTGGAAATATAACAAGTAGTGCTTGAATTTATATTGTTCGCACGTATTTGCCTTGATTGTCAGAGCATTGTTCATGTGTGGTTAAGCGACCATTACGTTTTTGTTTTCTTGATATTCCTTACGTAGGCAATTTAATTACCATAATGCACTAAATATGGTTTTCGTAATGTGGGGTTGCTAGATTTGAAACTTTGTTATTGTTCGTTTACCCTACCTGAAATGCTGACATCGGCAAGAAATCCGCGTCCATTGATACCATTGTTGCCGTCATAAAGCCTGAATGTCAGTGCTCCACGTGATGATACCAATGGTGATATATCTACATCTACATTGTATAGAAGGAATGAGACTTGGTAGCTGCCAGAGGTAGACGATGGATGGTCATAGATCTGAAGATATTGATTGCGTGTTAATGTCTGTACGTCCATCAACGTCAGTCGAACCCGTTTCCCTGATAGACATCTCACATGTCAAAAGTAAAGGAATAGGCCACTTGATTATTGTTGATTGCAGGATGTTGAGTTGAATGTTTCTTTTGAAAGGAACTCAGTCTACCAATCCTTTGGAATATTCACATCTATGTTATGTTGTGACACATCTGCGTATAAACTGGCCATGTAGCGTCAGAGGCATGCCATGGATTCATGCTTTGGGGAAGGAGGTGACATTCAGTCGTTTACCCAAACTGTGCAAAGTGAGAATTTGTAAGATTTCTTGCGCTTTTTTCTTTGTCAGCATGTGCATTAATTTTGCTTAGCAATGGCCAAATTTTGTTTTTTTCTAATTATCAGTACTTATCGGTGTTGCTGTGTATATTAAATCAATTTCGCGAACGAACTGAGCGAACAGCAAGTTGGGATACTATGAAGCTCTCAGTGACTTCATCCTATGTTGTTTTTTTGAAGAAAAAAAACAGATCAAATCACACTTATGAAAGGTCGATAACTTGGTTCCCTTCTTCCTGCGACATAATTTGGTATTCAGCGAGAATAGTTAGCTATAAAGAGTATAAGAAGAGCCCCTCACAATGTTACTGATATCGTAGTAAAGATTGATTTCATAGGCTTGCTACAATAATATCTAGTTGACAGAATAAAAGTAGTAATATGTATTACTCTCTGTGGAAGATTAAAATAAACATCTCAGAATCTTCACTTGTTGAACTATAAGTTCACATTACCTTTCATAGATCTAATATTGAAATGAAATGAAATTGAAATGAACTATTTAAACTTTGAAAAAAAATAGGGGTCTTGTGACCTTAATGGAAAAATAGAACCAAATCATATCCACAACTCCTTCTCATCAGAAAATATCAGTCGAGAGTCCACAAGCTCATCGTCCCATCCTTGTCAAAAATGTTTGTCACCAGTTATTATTACCAGATAGTGTCACCAGCGTCATCAGTCGTCAGTTAGTGTTTTCTTAGACTCTTAAAATTTAACGCCATTTTTCCATATTACAGTCTCCAAGTTACCATCTTTTCTTCCTTCAAATGTAAATACCATATTTGGAATATCTACGTGCAATTAATTTATGTAATGTGAACCATCACCACAATACTCTGATGAAGTCGCACATATCATGCAGCATAAACATAACAGAAAAATACTTGAGTGCAAAATTATAATTTTTCAAACTTTTGGAGCATGCGAAGGTCACACAACTTTGGATTTGTGAGGACATTTCACTTTCATACTTTCTATCATAATTACGATATTTGGCACTTCACTTAAATTTGGGTAGAGCAGATTTATCGTGGTATCATGGGTGACGGGTCACTAATTATTAAATATAAAAGACATAGATCTTTCAAAACTACAAATCATACAACACAGATGTGTGTTTTTAAGTTTAAATTCCGCAGTTACATTTTGAGGGCCAAAATCTTATGTTAACAAATTTCATTGTAATTTCTTTAAGAGGTTTTCGATACAACTAACCATTCATTGCGCTTTAAATCCATAAGTAAGCAAGGTACCTGACCAATAACACGACCTTATTCCAGCTTCTAACGATAAGCCACGTACTTGGCACCTCAAACTAATGAATATCATATTGTGCCTAAATTTATTCACATTCTATGAGTAACTGGCTTTTATAAGTTTATATCGATTGTTTTTCAACAACTGAGCTAGAAAGTACAATACATCTTGGTCATGTTGGTAAAAAAGCGTACTTATTCTCCTTGTGATTTTTTTTTCATTATGATAAAATTCATGTCTTACATTACTGTGACAAAAGGCTAAAATGTATCCGAAGTTTTCTGAAAGTATGCTGTTGGATTGAAGCACCATGTAAGAATGGTCAAGTTACCATCAATTCAATGCCGAAGAGGAGTAAGTAAGCGAAAAGTGGAGAGAAGCAGGTTTAATTTACGTTGAGGGACGTACACACAACAGCAAGCAGTGAATATGTTGCGATCTGTGACCATCCATCATCTGCCAGGTATTGGCTCTCAGAATTTCGAGGCAATATAGATGTAGATATATCACCATTGGTTTCATCACGTGAAGCACTGACGTTCTATCTTTATGACGGCAATAGTGGCACCAACGGGCGGGGATTTCTTCCCGATATCAGCCTTACAAGTAAGGAGAACGAACAATAAACGGCTTTTAAATCTATCAACAATGTATTAAGACACAATGATTTTAAGTAGATTTGTATCTACAGCACAGAATGTAAGGGCATATCAAAACTGTCATGGTACACGCTTAAAAATGAAGTGTTGGATCCACCCTTTTTCGTGCTGAATTCACCATTTTGAATGTGGGCGAGGAGTGACAGCGTTTTAAATGTTGATTTACCCTTTTTGAAAGTGTTGAAAATACAGCACTATTGAAGTGTTGGAAAAAACGCTTGATTGTACCCTTTTCGAAATGGTAAATTAGCGTGTTTAATGTGGTGCTGGCATATTAAAATGTTGAAAATTCACCCCTTTTAAAGTGTTGAAAGACCCCTTTTAAAAGGGTAGAAAATACTGTTGAGACACACATAAAACGACACAAACCCAGGCATGCTCGCGCACACATACACAATCACTCACACACACACACACACACACACACACACACACACACACACACACGCACACACGCACACACGCACACACACACACGCACGCACACGCACACACGCACGCACGCACACTCACTCACACACACGGCACGCAAGCACACACACGGCACGCGCACAACGCACACACGCACACACACACACACACACGCACGCACACACACACACGCACACACAATAATTACATGGCGATTGCAATGAGAGTTGCATTACAAGTTTTTTATTTATTTTTCTTTCCTAAATGAATTGTACAAAAGGTTTAACTGGAAATATTGAATAACTAATGTATAATAAACTTAATTACGAAACTATTCTAACACAATGAAATTACTGCTGTCATATCAAGATTGCAGTGATGAATTTACAGCCAATATTTCAAATGGCAGTGTGTAATGATCTGCCATGCAAACGATTCTTGAACATAGAATTAGAAGAGGCATTTGAATTACCCCCAAATCATACTCACACATACGGAAATTCTTACATCATTTAAAGAGAATGTTCAGTGGAGGTTTAGACATCAGAATCTGAAACCATATTCAAACCTCGTGCTAACAGTTTATATTTGTAATGAAGTTAAAGGGAGTGGTTTTAGAAATTATTGAATGATCTTAATTTTGCCTCAGGGTGATTTTTCAATAAAAAATGAATGAAATAATGGTAAAATCGATCATATACTATCGTTTAATTTAAATTCAACAGTGTCGTCACATGGGTGCTAACATTGAAGAGACACAACATTCGGGTATCAAATATAAGAGACAGCCCAATTCATTACGGTTTTTTCAAATCCGAGTAAAATTTCAGTGTCCCACTGAATTTAATTTAACTCTTGTTTTCTTTTTCTTTTATTTCAGCCATGTTTGCACTCAATATTCTGAAACAAAATTTATTATCATTTGAAAATTAATTGTAGGCATCAGTTTGCCTCTAGTAAAATAGTCAAGTTATTTTATAGCAAATGTGCCCTCTTACACACTACTGAACTTTTCCATTAACTCAACGTATTTAACTTTTTCTGATTATGAATAAATCTACTCATAGTACCTCTTAAATACAAATGATACTCAAACATACTAGAATTCTGTGCAGATCATTTAAAGGGAATGTTGAATAGTTGATCACACTTCAGAACAACAACAACAAAAAACCCTCATGGTACAGTGTTAGATATTGGAACAAATATTTTGCCTCATGGTGATCTCCCCCACCCCCACAAAAAAAAAATGAATTAAAGAGCTGTATAATTGATCATACAATCGATTCATTTATGTCCATTTTTTTCACGGGAAATATGCTCTCACATGGATGCTAATATCAAAGAGACATAACACCCGGATATCAAATACAAGATATATTCTTAATGTTTTTTAACAGTTCATGTTTAAATCCGAGTACATTTTCTTTCTTTCTTTTTTTTTTAGCGGGGGGGGGGGGAGGGGATATTTCAGCCATTTTTGCACTGATTATTAAAAAAAAATAAGCATTTGAAAATTACTCGTAGGAATCAGTTTGCCTCTGGTTAATTGTTTATTGAATTATGTGTTTTACATATCATTTGAAAGTTATTTCAAACTAAACACAAAGTAACAGTAACGCGTAACAAACTTTACAAATGAAGAAATTTTGATTTCGATTTCCATAGCAACAGGGCATATTAGCTAAAATTCCCTAAGATTTTTGTAAAATGGTGAACATGAACGCTTAACAGATGGGTCTCAAGTCAAAAAGGTGGTATTACTTTATTCCATGGTATAAAGTGTATATTTGACCTGTCTGTAAAATTGTGAACATGAACACTTAACAAATGGGTCTCAAGTCAAAAAGGTGAGAGAAGTAAAATTGAGTGAGTTTGAAAAATACTGTGGATCAAGGAGTCTAAAATAAAAGATAATACCTGTTAGGAATCTGAATGGGATTAAGGAACCAGCAAAAGATTAAAACCATTAAAGCTGCAGTTTAGCTATTGTTTACCAATTCTTTCATTTCTTGGTGGTTCCTTAATCCCATTCAAATTCAGTCTTTTCCTCCAGACCCATTGAATCCACTATTTGTTTGTTTGTTTGTTTTTAAATGCTTTATTTCACTACATCTTGAATATTTTCCATTTCTTTCACATATCAAAATAATTTTAAGGCAAAGATACACTTTGATCTAATTTCATGTCATAAGTTTTAGGGATTGCCAAATTTTAATCCCTTTCTGCCCCTTTTCCAAAGACTTTTTTTTTCAATTCTGTAACAAAATCCACCGACCTTACGTTTATATGAAAACCAAATAAAGTATTCATTTCATAAACAAAAAAAGAAAGGTGTCTTTGCATCTAAATTTGTAAAATGCAATTACATTATTATAGGTGCAATAATGATGCTAAAACTAAAATAAGGTTATTCTATGGAATAAAGTGATACCACCTTTGAGTAATCGGGCCTTGAATAATGATGCGTATCGTGGAAGCTGCTGGAGTTCACGTGGAAGACTCTCCTCGCTGTGTTGTCTTCAAATACCAAAGTGAAGAATCAGTCTCATCATGCCAAATATCGTCAAAGAAAATGGAAACCAAGCAGAAAATAAGGTGGCTTAATTTGGTGACATATTGCCATTAATAAATAACTTCATCAAGGCATTAACATCATCAATTTTTGCATAGTTTAACAATTCCAACGATAAAGGGCACATTGACTGTCTAGAAAGAAAATCAAGAATGAAAAAAGAGAATGTGGTATACAGTCGCAGTGACGGATTCATGTTATGAATGATGGAAGTTATGATGAGCTAAATGAACAGGATGTGTGGCTATTATAGAAATAGATGAAGGATAGAGCAAATAAAAGAGAATAAAATGTGAGGTCAGAATCAAAGTAGGAAATTATGGATATTCAACCACCCATCTACCTCAACAAGAGACACCAGGATCGTACAATTGTAACCACCCATTCTCAAGTTAAGGAGCACCAGGATCGTGAATAGAAAATTAAAGTGAAAAAAAAATAGATGGGGATGTAAGCAAATTAGAGAGTAAAGAAGTGACAAAAAAATCAAAGTAGGAAAGCATGGCTATTCAACCACCCGTCTACCTCAACAAGAGACACCAGGATCGTACAATTGTAACCACCCATTCTCAAGTTAAGGAGCACAGGATCGTGAATAGAAAATTAAAATGAAAAAATAGATGGCGATGTAAGCAAATTAGAGAGTAAAGAAGTAACAAAAAATCAAAGTAGGAAAGCATGGATATTCAACCACCCATCTACCTCAACAAGAGACACCAGGATCGTACAATTGTAACCACCCATTCTCAAGTTAAGGAGCACCAGGATCGTGAATAGAAAATTAAAATGAAGAAATAGATGGGGATGTAAGCAAATTAGAGAGTAAAGAAGTGACAAAAAATCAAAGTAGGAAAGCATGAATATTCAACCACCCATCTACCTCAACAAGAGACACCGGGATCGTACATAGTAACCACCCATTCTCAAGTTAGGAGCACCAGGATCGTGAATAGAAAATTAAACTTGGAGAAATAGATGAATGATTTAAGCAAATTAGAGAGAAAAGATGTGACAAAAAAATCAAAGTAGGAATGCATGGATATTCAACCACCCATCTCCTGAACAAAAGATATCAGGATCTTACATAGTAACCACCCATTCTCAAGTTAAGGAACACCAGGTTCGCAAACAGAAAATGAAACTGTGAGAATGGAATATGGAAAATGGCAAGAGGTAAAACGCGGCGTGTGAAAAAAATCTACGTGATTGTGGAGAAACTGCCATGCTGAATCAATGTAAATAGATAATACACCTAGAACTTTGGAAACTACTGCAAAGAGAGCATTTTACTGGTGAACATGTCTAGTGTGGAGGTTCTTCCTCAACAAAATACACCAATAATAGATATTCAGATGCATGGACACCCCCACCCCACTCCCCTGATAACATATCAAACATATACAACGGAATGGATTGAGCCCATCAGAGAATGAGAGATGTCCTGCTGAAAAAAAGTTAATCCTGCAAAGTATCAAATACAGATATTGCAAAAGGAATCACGTAGATTCACCCCTCAGAAGATTTACAATAATACCTGATGAAGGTAAATCACAAAAATGAAATTTCACTTACACTGTATAAATCACAAAAATGAAATTACACTTACACTGTAAGGACATCTTGATGAGGTTGAACACAGACTGGGGTATGCAGTGATGATACTCTTTTCTACTGCAATCTTCTCATCTTTCGTCGGGTAGCTGAATGTACAAAATAGGTGCTAGATTAGTCACATGCAAGCTTAAAACATATCTTTGAAAGCAGACACATAGGAGTTGGTTACCTCAGGCTCTGATATAGAACTCTAACAATCAAACTTCTCCATTCATTACTCATTCGTATGAATGACGATAAGATGGGTAAATGACAAAGGTTAAATTAATTCATGACATAAATTTAGTGAGCAATTTTTGAAAGCAGAGGTTAACAGTCCTTTATAGCGGGATGGCACTTTCAGTAGCATGTCCTTTAAGCATAATGCAAAATTTACAGTGTATACTTTGTATACATGCACACTTGTTTCAATTTTATTAAATTTTGATTGTATAGCATTTTTCATGTGAGATGATATACATGACTGAAAAATGTCCTGTGTCCACTATTATGCCATATATAGGATGAAAAATTATACTGCGCAAGTATCTCATTCTCTCTCACTCTTTGTGTGCCTACTAATCCCTAAGGCATTACAATTCAATGCTCAGAGAATGATAATGAATAATTACATAAAATTAGGTAGATGCTATGAATTGTTTTTTTTTCTTTTGTCCAGTGGACCTGAATATGTCCTAATCATTTCATTACTTACTATGAATGATTTTTGACCATCTCAGATGCCACGAGAGTTTCTCATGTGATTGATTTTCTGAGCATTCCTCCTCGGGCAAAGAGAGATACACTGGGTGCTTCCTCACTATTTCTCTCACATCAAATCCCTGTGATGAAAGATAACACAAGAGACAATTACATGTACATTTTTTTTTATGTGACCACTACGTAGCATGTAATTTTATTAGGTATGTCCAGAAATATTTTCCATGAAAATAAGGCCGGAAAACCAATATTTTCACTTCTATCCGACAGTCCCTTTGATATAAGCATTTCTAACTCAACCCCCTTGAGCATTTCAAGGCAGATCCTTAGTTTGCTAATTAAATACTTAACTTTAACATGTACATGTAAGCTAGAAAGATGTACTGTGATGTACTGTACATTTACAGTACATATTTGTATTCTCTGAATTCACTTAATTTATCTCAAATCATTGAATTTATTTTTCAAGAAATATCTGTTTAATTTCACATTGCATGTATCTTAATAACCAAGAGCAATTATTTTCTTACATGCGACTTCCTTATACATCTACAGTACCTCAAATGTACTGTGTAGTTCCATCGATGTTTTGCTGAATATTCTGGATTATTTAATTATCACAATAAACCTGGGTGTGTGTTTTACATATATGGCAACTATTCAAATTCTGGATTTTTTTCTTCACAAAATGACCTTAGATTAGTCATGAGCTGTTTTGCTTTGTTTATTTCAATCCGATAGCTTTGGGTAGAATTTGCGTTTACTTTGTTGTGTTTCTGCAGGTTAATTCCAGGGAAAAATGTCATCATGACTCGTCAAACAATAACTATGCATGAAATGATATACATGCGGTCTAAACAGTCACAATTTGCTACAGCGTACCTTTACCACCGTACTTATTTCACACTAAATCATGATTTACAGTATAAGCCTTCATGAACATTTGGTACATTTGGCTCCAACGTAGTCCTAAATTATGTCACATTTTGATACCATTTAGCAAAAACATTTGTAGATCTACTGCAGGAAACTTAATTAACCATATATTTTTCATGTCTTGACTTTATTAGGCCTTACTTTACGAAAGAGAATCAGAAAAGACCTGGTATGAAATGGTGACCATAAATATTTTGAAATTGTTATTAGAACTAGTTATATTGTACTCACATTGCCAGGACCCCAAACTACAGGTCCAGGACAAGGCAGGTGTGGCCAATCCGCATGCATTATTACCCTGCCTGGCACGTCCTAGGCTAGGGGAAATTAATGCAAGTGGTCCTGAGCAGAGGCCCACTGTGTGGACCACATATATCTACACTGTAGTACTCTACGCCCCACACAGAAAAACAGCGATTTGTGTACAACGTAGACTACATGTAGTCTAGTCGACGTCGTAGAATGAATGCAAATTGTTCTACACTACTTTGGCTTTGCAAAATTTTATTAAAAATGCTGGACTTATTATGTAACGTTAGACCTATTGTGGCAAGAAAACAGGCTTTCGAGTTCTGAAATGTTGTCCTTAAATTAATTTTCAAACGTCCATCTCACTGTGTTTAGGTCATTGTAGACTATTTCAGTAAATTTTGTAAACGAATAAATTTCAAAGCACATTCGTGTCCCACGTTAGGTCACCCATTTGTACTTCCCCGCTTATGTGTACGTACCACCTGATTGTGGTGCACGCACGCAAACAGTGAAGCCTAGCGCGGTTTTTACCTGCCCAGGCTATAGCCGACACTGACACCGACACTACAGTGAAATTGAAAGTCACCGATTTAATAAAAAATAATCTACTCTAGAGCTTATTCATTGCATTTAGATTTTTTTCAAAAAGAAAAAATCTACTGTGCATGGAAGCTATCTCTAGTATGAAATCAACAAAAGTTTGACTTTGAAAATTAGCATGCGATACTGAATCTAACGTTAGATCTAATTTAGATATGAACTTTGCTGTCGTGCTGACTTCAATACGTTTACACATGCAAATGAATAGCAGACTGGTCGCAGAGATGAATAAAACAAAAATAAAAGTCTTGTTTGTGACTTCTTTTACTCAAATACATTACCAATTTCCATATCAAAATTGTCTTTAACTATTAGTGAAGTAGATTTCTAAAGGATGGAGTATGACTTACCTGATTCTGTAAGATTAGATGCGATTTTTGACGTATAAAATTGAAGCTTCGCATTCCCCTTCTACTAACGCGACGCAAAGACACTATGACGTTGACGTGTCACGTGAGCGTACTGGACCAATCAACTCATTCATATGACCCAACACTTTCGAAATTGTTAATCCAGCAACTTATGAAAGTGTTGAAACAACACTTTCTCCCGTGCATAACAAGTTTTCTACCATTATAATTGTTAAAATATCGTTTTCCGATTTCAGCAGTTTCGAAAGTGGTGAATTTAACACTTCAGTTTTAAGCGTGTAGCCTTACTACACATGACAAACTCCGTAAGTGAAGAAGTCAACACAGAAGTGACCGACAGCCAGTGTTCAATAAAGTCACCAAAATTTAGAAAGATGTAAAAAAAAATGAAAAGAAAAAAATGTCTTATTGGTCACAAGGTGCACATAGACGAGAATTACTGTATAATTAACCAAATGAACTGTTACGACAAGTTCAACTTCAAAATTTCGACAATGTGATTCTAATCTGAAACATTGTATCAGCCATAGGCTACAGTGTCTTGCTAACAAAAGATTTTAAATGTGTTAGCTCTTCTTGGTAAGAAATTCAGTACCTCACATTTAAATTGGTTCAACGAAGAGTGATTCACCGTTTGGATTTTCTTTTAGACAACAACCAACAGAGTACATGCGACTGTCGACACGTTACTAGAAGAAAGTGTAGAATGACGTGCAATCATATATAAGTTGCTTTCCACATTTCATCTAGATGCTCAGATTTGGCAACCAACCGATGTGGTGTATTCATGCGGCGGGAGTATTGTATTGGACAGCTCTGTTCGTAGTCTTACATTGACAACACCACACTATCCTAATCTCGACGGAGCCCAATATTACTGCCGGTGGTATGTAAGGAGTCTGTCAGATACTACCATTCAGGTTCGTTTCTCTGATTTCAACTTACGCGGTTCAGCAGCCGTACACGTATTCAACGGCCCATTTGTTTCGAGTGGTTATGCATATTCAACATATAGCGGGTCGACCTTGCCAAGTCCCGTGTCTTCTACCAGTAACGTCACGACCATTTACTACGAGTCAGCTTCGCAGACGTCCGGACGTGGAGCGAAGTTTGTGGTTAATGCAATATTCGGAGGTTTGTACCATGGGACACAAGGTAGTTTTCATTATATTCAGTTTTCAGTACGTCGAACTCAGTTAATGGTAACAAATATTACTACCTGCGTTTATTACCCTCTGATCATGAAATGATTCTGCATTATGAATGTATTAATGGGAGTTGGTGGTGTCTGAGGAACTGATGAGCCCTGATGTCATTTATAATCTTCAAAGGATATGACAATCCATCATATATTTGCTTATTTATACATTCGTTACAAGTGATTTCATTTGCTGAAAATTATGTATGGTTTTATATGTTTTGATTAATGATTCCATGTTTCGATTAACTTCATGATAATTAAATTGTCAGGAATAGACAAACAACAAATTCAAATACCTGCAACTAAATGCGACATAAGTTTTGAATTGAAAATGTATTACTGTAAGATAGCAAATTGTAATAATTACACGAAATTAACAGAACACAAGACACATACGATTGATAATGCATGCTTAAATGTAGATTTTTATTGAATAGAAAAAAATCATACATATTTAATAACTTATAATGATAATAATAATAACAACAACAATGATAATAATAATAATAATAATAATAATAATAATAATAATAATAATAATAAAGATAATGATAATAATAATAGTGATATTTTCTTATATAGCGTATAACACGTAGCTTTTCGCACATCCCTATGTGCTGTGTATCATTAACCCCGTGGTCATGACAGGTACATTCAAGCTAAGCAGCTATTACGCGCTTGAATCCATTAATGACCCGACCAGGGTACCCACTTATACACATTAGTGGAGAGCAGCAAAGCAGATTAAGAAATGTCTTGCTGAAGGACATAAATGCCGGGCGTTCGTTGGACTGGAACTCGACACCTCTAGATTATCAGGCAATCTCCTTTCCAATCTCACCTCAGCACTTCCTCCTACATGTGTTCAGATTTTTTATATAAATTGAAGAATCAAGTTAAGTAAGGCAGAAGTAGCTGATAGTATACTACAGCGCTAATCAGGGTTACTCCCGTGTCATGCTGTATTAATTTAAACAGAATTGTTCAATACAATTTAATGTAGCATTCTACTTCAGTGACAATTAAGAGACTGTAAATTTCGAAATCTTTCCACAAAGTAAATTTATATGAAACCATTATGTGCTTTCGTTTGCCTGCCAATAAAAACAACATACACTAAATCAAATTATCATCGTCCATATTCTTCTATGAGTTCGGATGAAACCATGTCATACCTACGAAACGATAGCCTGCAACTTCTCATTAACACCTTATTAACCCTTTGTGTGCTATAATGAAAAATAAAGTCGAAAATCTCCGGGGAACCGAAAAATCTTGCCCCCCCCCCCGAGATTTTTCATTAATTAATTAAAAAAAACGAAAGACATTCAGAATCTGTTATTGGTGTGTTATGACCTTTGGGCAGAAAGCTTTCAAATAAACAAAAAATCCCCCAAAATAAACTTGGGCTTTAAGGTTTTTTTGTTTGTTTTTTTTATATGGAAAAAGATGTCAAATTGTGCATATTCGGGGTAAACTGTTCCAAAGGTTTCATCGATGAAAATCTGAAGATTTCTTTTAATATTCTGTTCTAGGTGTATTAATTTTCAGTGGGCAAGAACGTGCATATCGAGTATTAAAACGCCTTCTATTTAATATCATTATCATATTACACGGTTGACTTGAAAGCTCTTGAGAATGTAAACACCACTTCAACCATCAAGTATCCAGCTACTGACACACAAAGAAACTATTAGAGTAGATCTTACTCATTACAACAATAATTTTTACAATACTTAAGATCACGTTACATGGTTGTAGTGCTTTTAAAGGTAAATGACATGATTGGGGGTAGTCCTCAACTTGGGCTGAAACTACTCTAGAATCAAGTAAACTATGCAAGGATTCTCCTGTGAAAATCTTGTAGTCAAACGTTGACTCACTCTAAAATAAACAATGTCAATATCACTCGAAGCAGGGAAACCTTCTGTGTGGCTCTCTATGGGGCTTAATTTTATCGTACCCAGATAAAATTAAAATACGCCTATGTTTATGCTTGATTCTCCTTAAGTAAACAAATTACAGACAAATCCTCCCAGGTGGGAGATCCACTCCTGCTAGTGTATAGTTGGTATATATTTCAACTCATTTGGTGCTTGAGACATTTTCAAGTGTTCCCAATTATGTCACTAACCTTTAAGTGCCAGCAATTAAATTGCAAGTTGCCCTAAACCAGTTCCTTTTTACTTCAATATTGTAATAATCCTTTGAAAAAAAATGAATTTATTAAAAATTTACATAAAATATTAGTGACATTTGTTACTTGTTGTTTTCCAACTGGCTTATCAAATTTCTTGACATAATTTGTATAATTTGTATTTGTCTACCCGGGATATTTGTCTTTCTGTCTCAGTCTGTATTATTTTATGTGTTTGCGATTAATGAATGTAAAATCAATGACGGCATGTGCTTCTTACATTTCACCTATGTCATTATACGCATACCACGATTTTGTGTCTGGCGTATTACAGTGAGCAGTGACAATATAACTGTTTGATTAAACCCAATCCGACAAGTTTTGGTTAAATTGAACAATTGACATCATAGCAAAGCGCTATTTCCGAGTGTAAATAAAATGATTAAGTCATTTAGTTAACGTATGTATGTTCGTTTACGTTAATGAAATTACTGTTACCTGAAATACTGACGCCAGCAAGAAATCCTCGTCCATTGGCAGCAACGGATGCATCATCAAGTAAGAATGTAATTCCTCCACGAGATGATATCAGTGGTGGAATATCAGCTGCATCTAAGTCGCCTGTAAGTTCGGAGACTTTGTAGCTACTAGAAGTCGATAAATAATGGTCGTATATTTTAAGATATCCATTACGAGTTGTTTCTACGTCAATCAGAGTCATCTGAACCTGCTTCCCCGGTGGACTTGTGACGTACCAAAAACAGTCGATATACCCAGTTGATGATTGTTGATAGTAGTACGGCGAGTTGAATGTCACATTTGGCATGGAATCACTCAATATGATAGTACCTCCACAGGATCGTGGTCCAACCGATGGACTTGCATCTGATTAAAATTTAACACAGGTGACATTCATTTGAATACCAACAGGCATTTTTTCATCGTGATCATATATTTGAATGTTACGTTTCTAAACGTATAATCACGGCATAACAAATGAGTAAATGCCAAAATAATGTTGTGTCAATGCTTTCAATGATAGTTTTATAATATACTATCAATTAACATTTTGTAGCTTATATTTAGCACACGTTATACTGGCATCTTTTTACTGTTACTTCCTAAATACGCCTTGCTGAGGGCCAACATTGTATTTTAAGCAGATCGGTACAGGATACCCTAGAAAAAAATCATAAGGCCTTATTGCAAATTGTTTGCAAAGTTTTCGCCTTCATTCTGTGATCAAGATCTTCACTGGTGACGTATTACTACTAGCACAGACATTATACTTTGATGTGACTCTCTCCATATTCCCGAAATGCGTTTTGCAGTTCTGACGATGTGACGATTCTCCGATCGGTAAAATAAGTTTTGCTTGTACATTTAGCGCAAAGTAGCTGTTTCTTCACCTCACCTGAAATGTTGACATCGGCGAGATATCCACGTCCGTTGCTACCACTGCTACCGTCATAAAGCTGTAATGTCGGCCCTCCACGTGAAGACACCAGTGGTGATATATCTACATCTATATTGTCAGCAAGCCGTGAGACACGGTAGCTGAGAGATGATGGATGGTCATAGATGTAAACATATACACTACTTATTGCTGTATGTACGTCCCTTGATATCGTGAAATGCTTGAAGATTGGATAATCGTAATATGGTAATGTGAATTCAACAATTGGCATTAATTTGACAGTTTACCTGCACGTCCACATAAAAATATACTTCAATGAAACGACAGGTCAGCGTTACAGTGAGGTTGCCAAACCCAATTCGGGGGATTAATCTTGTTTTGTCGTTCGACCGATGGTTTTTGCTGGTTTCACATTCTATTTAAAAGGCGCTGAATCCGAATCTGGATGATGAAACTTTTCCATATTTGAGGGTTTTGAGATAATAATAATAATGATGATGATGATAATGATAATAATAATAATAATAATAATAATAATAATATAATAATAATAATAATGATGATAATAAAAATAATAATAATAATAACAATAATAATAATAATAATAATAATATTTTTTATTTACCCAGAGCAGCCACTTCAGTCTGGTAGACTGCTCTACCAGCGGGCCCTGCATAACATAAATGTTATTATTGCCCTTCTCTGTTCTAGAATGCCGAGCGCCTGGCTGGAAAGCAGAAGGTACCATTCAAAAACAAAAGTCTTTGGTAAGACATTCCTTGCCTGCACGTCCACTTCAAAATATAATTCAATGAAACGACAGGTCAGCGTTACAGTGAGGGTGCCAAACCCTATTTGGGGGATTAGAGATGGCCGCCAAAATGGCCGTCTCTTTGTGAAATTCCCAAATATTTGCTAGTAAGCCTAGTAAAAACAAAGTACAATTAAAGTGCAATAGTGACTCATTTTATTTCATTTTATTTAAAGGATCATTCATTTTGTTTATGTTAATGCACAAGAAATCATTTTCATACTTGTTACTTATATATACCGTACTTTATTTTCTTCAATTTGTTTCTCCCTAAATCTGTCTTCTGGAAATTAGTATATGTGACCATAAATTTTGTGTTACACACCAGTTTACCTTTATTTCAATTTTCCTGGTCTGTCACCCAACACGTCTTAAAATATTGTATCTGTGCAATCATTGTATGTTCCTTTCGTTTCTCACTTATGTAAGTTAATTAGTTTACTCACCATACCACATTTAAATATATCTTATATCCACTTCAGGTGTTATCTTGTTTTAATGTAATATATACCTTACAGTTTATTTTCTTTAATATTTTTCTTGCCAAAAACTTAAGTTGTCTTCTAAAAAATGGCATATGTCTATTGATTTGTGCTATATTGCGGTTTCCTTTCCTTCTAGTCAATTGTTTTTGGTAAGTCAGCCATACTACGTTTTAAAATAGTTTATGTCCATGGGAGGTAATATTTTGTTTCAATGCAATATATGTTATAAACTTTACTTTCTTGAATAGTTTTCTGCCAAAAAACGTCAGTTGTCTTTTGAAAAATATATTATACCTCGCAACGGATTTTGTGTTATACACCAGCTTCTTTTCCTTTTTAATTCTTGTTTCAGATTGATTCTCTTATTCAGCTTACTCTTTTAGTAAATTTATTTCAATAATTGGAAACAGCTTCATACAGTTTAAGCTGTTTATGTAAAAATCTGGCCAAATTAACTTATTGATATGAATTTTATGACGTATTCATATTATTTACAGGTCATTATATTTCCATGTTTTAATTTTAATTTTCATTTTTTTATTTTTTATTGTTTTTTCTTATTTACTCTGTATGTTATGTTCATCTTATGTACGTGTTTACTTGTTATTGTGATTTGTATATGGACCCCACATATCAATTTCTTAACAACAGAAAATTCTCGTCTTTTGCGCAGAGAAATATTGAGAACGACAGCATGTCTTATTGTACAAACCTCCATATATATGGCATGCACAACAAAGTTTACTTCACGTCCGGACGTCTCCCGATTTGTATAGTAGTAGATGGTCGTGGCGTTACTAGTAGAAGACACGGGACTCGGTGTGGTCGACCCACTGTAGACTGTCCCTAGTGCACTTATGTATGCTGAAGTTGAACCTCGCAAGTCGATATCAGTGATACGAACCTGAATGGTAGTATCAGACGGGCTCCTTACATACCAGTAGCAGTAATAGTAGGCTCCGTTAAGATTAGGATAGTGGGGTGTTGTCAAAGTAAGACTGCTGTCCACACAGACGTACTAAAGGTTCACTAGACGGCCATCTCTCTGATTGGCTATTAGAAATTACGTATAAACATGGCGGCGGCATTATCTATTAGAAGTTTTCATTTTCCATAGAAAGACGTGTTAACAATTAAGGTGTTGAATAATTCATGATTACGTCATCGATTTCCGAATGGAAAATTCCTTGTCCTTATTTTGGGAGCCATCACTGATCGATATCGAGTATGACACGCCTCTTTCAGACTTCGCACTAACCACGCAGGTCTATGTGATGCCGGTCCACATTTAATTCTCACATACTAGTATTAATATCACCATCTTTTGACGAGAATAATTGGATCATATTGTGTTTGTTCAAAGCCATTTAGAAATTTGTAATTCAATTGGGGTCTAATTGTATATAGATTAGATCTATATGCAAATTGCAATATTTCCAGCAATTACATTTATTTTAATCAATTGAAATTACTACACATTCGTCCAACTGAATGCAATGAAGATGTGACTTCTCACAGCAATTATTTGTAATTGTTTGTAACTTATCTAACGTTAGATTTAATTGCAAAAAAACTAGATACTAGATTTAAATGTGTGATTTCATGACCCACAAATAATAAGCTTATTTTATTAGCGATGATTAACATGTTTAGCGTTTTTGCCACGCATGTAGATCTATATTTTTGGATTTTAAATTTTCTATTGTTCATGCTTGTAAAATTACCAAGGACAGGTAATTTAACCCACCAGAGGCCGAGGCAAGACCGCGAGTTGTAGAAAGTAGAATTTAAAGTTCAATTCAATTTTACACTCTATATTTCAGAATCTTTTCTCCAGCAGGCAGTCCCAACCCATCGGACAATTGATATTGAAGAGAAAAAAAAATACATTGGATCTAACGACTTTAAGAAAAAATAAAAAGAGGGGGATGGCAGATTAAAACATTGTTTCAGGAAAGAAAAAAATGACAGTTGGATCGTACACGAACTTAGAATAAGGGGGGATGCAGATTTAAAACATGCGGTATGTCTTTCTGGAAGAAAAAAAATACATGGGATCTAACTGACTTAGAAGTGGAGAGGTGGGATGCAGAATTTAAAACACTTGTCTTCAGGGGTACGGTCGTTTGGACCGCTAGAGTGAGAGAGGGTGCCAATACATTATGTTGGAGCAGATATTTTGGCGACGGGTACCTGGTGCAGTCACAGAGGAGATAGCCTGCAAAAGTTTATGTAAGATCTAGACTTTAGAATGATCGTTTAATAATACTGAAAAATTTTGCCAACTCGATACACAGCGCTTGTCAAAGCGCTTAGCTTAGCCTACGTTAGGCCGTAGTGCCCTTCCGTTTAATCCCCGACCCGGGGTAGCTCTACCGCTAAAGTGCAACAATTAGCAAGCGTTAGAAAAAGAGAAGCTAAACTAGGGCTAAGTGCAGGTTCGTGAGCGACTCCAGACTATGAATAATGTGCCCTGCCTACGCTACGGTATCGCTAGCTTAATCCAGCAGCATATCTGGATCCCAACCAGTGTCCAACGTTAGACTGATGCTTCAACTGTGTATCAATTGTTATTTTTTTTTTTAGCCTTTTTATGGCATTTACGCGTGAACAATCTTGACAGAATATTTTAAGTAATCTAACTCTATGTTTAGGAGTATGCTAAAATAATCTGTCAGACGTGATGACGGTAATAGACCAATGGTGTCTGTCGGTTTTCTTTGCGGGGACCTCATTTAACAGTATGAGTAGTGGCATTAACATGAGGGCTCCCGAAGAAAACGACAGACACCAGTGTCTAGTAAGTAGCGTAAATTGCTGAAAAAGTCGAAAAATAGATGATTAGAATAGGTACACATCTCGAAAGCCTTTATAACGCAAGACCTGTCAACGTTGAAACTAGACCGATAGTCTAACTTAAATCATTCTTACTAGAGTCTAGTCCCAGGAATCAAAGTCTAGCCTAATCTTAACGCTAGATTTACAGGTATTACATTCTAACGTTAGTTAGACTCAGAGATTAACACTAAGGCTTGTGCGACAGCGACTAACTGTTAAAGTTAATAGTAGAGGATCTAGCTTGCACTTACAAGCATCGCGGAACGCGACAGCGTTTCTTGAGGCTAGCTTGCACTGTATGTCTGACACAAACACTTGTGTTGTGACAGTCACTGTGTCGTTCTCGTAGACAGTCGATAGTAGTCTAGTAGACCCTAACGTTAGATACCCTGATCTAGTTAGGTTAGAGTCTAACGTTACTCTACTCAAACTAGGGTCTACCCCCAAGAAAACTCGTGTAGAAATCTAACTGTTAGTTTAACACTAACCAAACTAACGTTAGTGAAGGTCTAACGTTAAGTTAACATCCGGGGTTAACATAACGTTTCTAACTTAGCCTAGGCTAAGCCTGAGGCTGAGCTGAGCCTCTGAGGGGGCCGGGGTTTCGACCGTGAGTCAGACATCCGTCAATCCGGATTCTATACGAAATTCTATTCGTAACAATAGATCCTTAAGGCTTAATAAGTAAATCTCTTTAGACTTACCTTTGATTTCTTTGAACAAGCTGTTATGTAGAAAGATCTATCAGTATCATCCCGGGCTACCATCCTACCATCTCATCATCGAGTCCAACGAGGATCGCCATGTTTGTATTTTGTTGATACTTGTTGCGTGTAAAAGGCATGCAGGCTCTATTAAGCCTGTGTAAATTTGCATTGCTGCGACAGACGTGTTCGCCGGGATAAAAATAAAAAAATTATGTTAATTAAGTTTATGACGTCCCGCAGAGGCGTGTCGCAGTCAGAATTGACAAGTAGTGATTTTCAAATAAGGAATTGTTTTCTCTTTATTTGGGAAGCTGGTGACGTAGTTTATCTTGTCTATGAATTATTCAACACCTTAATTGTTAACACGTGTCCCTATGGGGAATGAAATCTTCTAATGTATCGGGCAGGCGGGGCCAAGATGGACGTCTAGATAAATCTAATACGTCTGTGGGTGTCCATCACAATACTGCCGCAGCACGAAGACACCATATCGGTTGGTTCCCATATCTGAGCGTCTGTGTAGAATATTGGAAGGTATGTAGGTGAATTAGTATCATTCTCGCTTTCTTCTCTTAATGCATCGATAGTGGCATTCAATACGTCGATTACTATGCCCAAAACAAAAACAAAGGTTATTTCACCATCATTAGCAATCGATGTAATTTTACTCAATACGTTTCCAACAAGAAGTAACTCAGGGACACATAATTTGTATCAATGTACTGTGACAGATTAGGACAATGGTTGTTTCTGATTACCTATAGTATTTAAAGATTTTGATATGACTGGTGATTAATTTGGTAAAGTATTCGTATTTGCTTAACTGTATTTTTTATCGGAGTATTACCAATCGTAACCTGAAATTAGATGTGATTCGCCTTTCTTTGAATTATTTGCAAGAATTCAAATTTTAGGGCTTTATTGCAGAGTCAATAATTTACTTTGATTAAGTTGTTATAATCATTTTTTAAGACTTGTATGGAAAATATTCCTACCATGTTTGAACATTTAACAAGAATATTTGAAGTGATATGTTTTGCAGGTATTTGCCGTAATTATATAGAGATTGTTCATACGTCCTAAGGCAACATAATGTTTGCGTTTTGTTATGATCTTCTTCACTTTCCCGACACTCGTAATATAGTTACCATAATGTGCTAGATCAGTTTCTTATAATATACTGTTGTTAGATTTAAAACTCATTTATTGTTCGCTCACCCTACCTGAAATGTTAACATCAGCAAGAAATCCCCGTCCGTTGGTACCACTGTTGCCGTCATAAAGATAAAACGTCAGTCCTCCAAGCGATGACACCAGTGGCGATATATCTACATCTAACATTATGTTCGCCAAGAATCGTGAGAACCTGGTTGTAGTAGATAAGCGGATGGTCATCAGACGTTAACCTGTTCACCTAATAACTCCAACTATTGAATGCCTGTATGTACGAACCCTAAAGTCAGTCGAACTTGTTGCCATGACCATGTTGTCATGCCCAAGCAACAGTGGATAATATACGCACTTGTAAGATCTTTGGCAATGGGCGGGGGGTAGTTGTGTTTACGGCTGAGAATATTCAAGCTGTATTTTTTTACATGGCATGACAAGAGATTTTAATGATTCCATTTAGCCTCGTAATACTATAAATACTCCTCCTCGACACCTGTCGACTTATTGTACAGTGTATTTCTAACTCTTTGTTTTGCTACCTTGGCCATTGTAACCACCTCCGGTAGATGAGGGTCGTTCATAGATCTTAAAATGCACTTTCGCATACAAGCAACTCCTGAAGCATTCATGAAGAAAGAAATTGTTTTGGCCCAAACTGTGGAAAAATGTTCTATTGTTTGTAGGACAGTAAGTTTAAGCAAAAGAGTTTAAGAACATGTTAAATTCTCGTTAATTCATTGCAAGTTAATTCTATCTTGTGTTTTGTTACATACAAAGATATATATAATGTTGAATTAGGGTATGTTAATCTGTATGCTGCACAATATAACTGTCTTTGTTTATTATTATAGTATTGTATTAGTATTAGTATATATTAGTATTAGCATTATTAGTATTATTAGTATTATTATCATTATTACTATTATTATTATTATATTGTAATTATTTTTGTTATTATATCATTACTATTACTATTATTGTTATTATTATATTATTATATTATTATTATAATTATTATTATATGAATTATATTATTAATTATTATTATAGATGTAAAGATCTTTCATTGTCTTTTCAACTTAACATAAAGCATTGAAGCTCAAGAAGAAAAGTACAATAATTAATACTCATATGTTAACACAATTCAACTGATATCTTAATCATGGTTCACGGGTAAAACTAAAGGCATTAAGACATGGCCAAAAAACAGAATGTCTGCGAATTGCTAGCTTTGGATGTACATAATGGGCTTCCCGTACTATCGCAATTTCCGGTATCACTGTTCGTAGTAGCTATAAACGCATTTGCTTGTGCTAAGCGAGAAGATCACGATGATGCCATGTTACGATCAATCACAACGAAAAGATGAAACAAAATGATACCCAATATTTAAGTTAACAAGTATTATTTATATGGGGTAATTTTCCCTTGAAAACCAAATAAAGCTTTCACAATGTTTTATACTCTTACTCTACGTACGATTGTAGATGTTAATTCAGTAGTCGAATGAATCCGGCGCGCTGAGCTGACTATTGCCGAGGTAATAATCCGATCAGATTGCCCAAATTATGATCGCAATATGATCAGAATGTTGTACGGCTGAATAGCAGATTTCCAGTTAATTAAGTCGAAACAGATGATCCAAGATAGATACAAAATTATAGAAACCACTGGTATGGACTGGTATAAATGTCCATTTGCAGAGTATAGCAACGTGTAGCAGAAATTAAAGATGAAACACATTGTTCAGCATTAGTTCCACACGTCTCACAAGTTATTCCAATTGCCGCAGATAATATACATGTAGAGTAATGCAATAAATCAATGCACACAGTATAAGGCTTTCTCAGGCATGATCTCATAAGCAACTAAATAAAACAAGAAGGTATAGATAGCCACGCAGAGAAACTCTCCCATGGTAAATTATAAAGTTGGTATCTCGAAACCAAAGGTCACGAATAAAACTCAAACGCGTTACTATTAATGGAGCTAAGAATGAAACAGAAACTCTAAACTCATGTCCAGAAAACATCAACTGCAGTCACATATCACTATATATAATACTAAAATCTGTACATCTAGAAAGTACTATGGATCCATTTCTGAATATAACAGAGTAAAAACACAATGGTTTTCTGGAAAGTACCTTGTTGCTGAAGCGAAACTATCTAGAACTATTCCATTCATACTAACATGTGGCCTAAGGTTCATTGAACTTACAACACATGGAATCATTCAACATGAGGCCTCTTTTATGCTAATTAGGCTAACACCTGCCCGCCCCCCGCCCAGGCATTATGCAATGTTCACAATTGCTTGTAATGTAATTCTCACTTGGAGGCAGTGAAAATATTTCAATGTTGATTTCACCACCAAGCACATAGACAGCATCGTAATTACTGGCTACAATAAATAAACTAAACACAAATTTATAAGCACCGGCAAGATGATCAAGCGTAGCAGAGTATCGCTTCGATGTTCGCAGAAAAACACGAAGCTCAAGAGAAACAGAGTGTCGACGATCATGGTTGTCGTACCAGTCACTGTCTATATTGCTGGCTGGCGTTACATTTTACCAGAGGCAGAGCATGGGACAAGAAAGGAGGAGACCTAGACAGCTCATCCCATGTCGAAGCTGTTTCAAGAAATATTATGCCAACCAAACATTAGTCAATGGACAAACTGTACTGAAAAACCGCTAAGCTTTTTCATATTCGCCACAAAATATACATGTATTCATATAAAATGAAACACAGAACAATTATTCTGATTTCTTGTTCTGCAAAAACTCCTATATATGAATTAAACTGCACGAGTATTCTGCGGTAAACCTTCTGATATGTCCGTGTCAAGAAATAATCAAATGTAATTGTGATTATTTACACAAATTCTGACTTAATAATATTCCTGAAATAACATTATCAATTATTCTACATATGAATGGACTCACTTGATTCACCAACGCGTGTTACACTGTGCATAAATGATGGACCAAGAATTAAAATACATTTTTTTTTACTTCTTGTTTTCCGGAAAACCGGAAAAACTTTCCAAGATTAACTACAGAATCAGAAGTTCATAAGTAAAGATTCCATAATTCTTTCTGTATTATTGATATCAAATTGAATGAAAATAATGTAATGTTCAATCGTATCGCTACTTATGTACAAATTACAGGGTTCAATTATAGACGTCATATTTTCCTTCTAGCAATAACGTTTACACTGTACACGTTTTGTACTTTGTACTGGAAACCGAAAAGAAGATGCGGTTTTCGCGAAAGTCGCTAAAGTGGATCTAACCCCGTTTTTGTAAACAACAGCTCTTCATTATGTTCTCACATGTAAATTGTATGTATGGCCAGTTTTGTTATAACCTGCAACCTGCCGACCAGTGCGGAAATGGGAAGATGGACCCCGGGATTATGTATTCTTTTCTTTTGGATCAAATAAAAAAATGCTCAAATCAATTCAAATTTAATGAAATTTTGTGAAGAGTTTGAGTCACAAAAGTTACAAACGTGTAAAAGTGTAAAGTTATGCTAGAAAGGAAAAATATGACCGTCTTTATTGAACCACATGTAAATTGTGTTAGCATAAGTAGGAAGAAGAAATTAATTAATTTTCAATTCAATTTGATACAATAATCAGAAAGAAATGTGAGTGAATCTTTAGCTTATAAACTTCTGGATTCTGTTATATAATCTTGGAAAGTTTTGGTTGCTGGAAAACAAGTAGGTAAAAAATGTGCATTTTTAATTCTTGGTCCATTCTTTTATGCACAGTGTACACTACTATGTTGGTGGAATGAATGAGTCCCATTCATAAGTAACAATAATTGTAATGTTATGTCAGGAATATATATATCAGAAGTTTGTAGAATCAGCAATACATTGATGTGTTTCATGACAACAGATAATCCAGGAGGATTACCGGAAATAGTCGTGCAGCTTTAGAATTCATAATATAGAGTTTTGCAGAAAGAAATCAAAATAATTGTTCTGTGTTTCATTCAATGAATACATGTATTATTTCGTGGAATAATGAAAAGACTAAGGTGTTTCAGCAGTTGCCAAAGACAATGTTTAGTTACCATAATTTGTAACAGCTTTTCGCAATGGATGAGGCCTGGGCTCCCCTCCTCTATCCCCATGCTCTGCCTGGTAGAAGAATGTAACGGCCAGCGGAATACTGGTACGACCAAAGTCCTTGATCGCGCACATCTTTGTTTCTCTTGTTCTGTTTTGCCGAAAA
>JZLH01S0407394.1:22463-34822 GCA_001188425.1 Eucidaris tribuloides | reverse complement strand
TGTGTGTGTGTGTGTGTGTGTGTGTGTGTGTGTGTGTGTGTGTGTGTGTGTGTGTGTGTGTGTGTGTAGGTGTGTGTGTGTGTGTAGGTGTGTGTGTAGGTGTGAAACGGGTGACTGTGCGTATGTGGTATGCATGTGCGTATGCGTGTGTGTAAATGTGATGGACTTAGGATTATGTTCGCTCATACTGGAATTTGAACTGGGATAGCATGACATTATGATTTATCAAGTTTATGATGTTAGTGTTAGATCAAACTTTGATTATGAAAAATAAGTTAAGTCATGATTTAAGGGACAAAACGTTATCATTGTTTCTCGTAACACTGTTACTGCCATCATGCAAGTTTTTGATGTTGTTGTTGATGTTGATGTTGTTGTTGTTGTTATTGTGCCGGATTTTTACGTATAAAGAAATTCCCTTACCACATATCTATGCTTCAAAATTTATCAAAACGCTATCATTAACAAGAAAAAACCTTGCAAAATATCTCTAATCATGAAATTCACCCGAAAAGTATCCCGTCAGAATAAGTGACAAAATATCCGGGATACATATAGCCTTATGGGTAAGAAATGTTTGTAATAAAATCCAAAAAAAAAGATATGTTAGTAATAATCAGAAGCGTATATATACACACATATATCTTATGCACCTACAAAGTACCGCAAAATATCTAGCCCACAGTTAATAGGGGAAAAGGTCGGAATTCTGATACAGGCAATCTCGCCTTTCAATCACAAATACCACCAATTTTAGTGGAAAGTGTCTTATCGCATGCTTGGTCACGTAGTCTATTGTGTCTATGATATTGGCCATGGTGGGTTCGATTGTCAGGTGACAGGTAATAACGAGAACGCTATAGCGCTGCGTTGTCATCGTTTTGTTATCATGGGGGAGAGAGTATCGGTTTAAAGAAGTTGTTTCTCATCGAATAATTTCTAACAACTGCACACAAACACAGATGCATATTCAAATTACCCGAAGAAGTACACACTCACATAAAGATATATGCATATGTACGTGTGAATTTATGTGTGCGTGTATGTGTGTGAGTGTATGTGTTTTCGTGTGTGTGTTTGTGTGTGTGGTTGCATGTAAATATGCGAACTTTATACAAAGTTTCAGAACAAAACATTTTTAAACAGAACTTATGCACAGATTTCAAGAAATTGTAAACACATCATCACTGTGTTACAAAAATATTTTGTATTCAAAGTACTTAAAGCTAATGAAAGCATCGAGTTTTGCACATCATGGGAATGATTTCTGAATAATTCGTCCGTTTTGTTAACAACATATTTTAAACACTTTCTATCTGACATAGTTATCCCCACGTTGTTCTTACACTACAAGAATGACCAAAATAACATAATGAACATCTTGCAATTTAATACTCCTTATAAGCTAGACTTTAAAGGAAAACCACATGTCCGACTTAACTGCAAATTACGATGAGTGTTTGCAAACACCCACTCGTTCGATAAATTGACCTAAGAAAATCCTAAGGCACTTTTTTTATTTCTGTGGGTTTTTTTTTTCTTTCTCTCTTTGATACCATGAGGGAGTACACCTTCCGCGGTAGCATCACTGGGCAACCTGCCGGCTGGGAAATGGCATAAGTAATCAAATCATTCTCCCACAGTGAGATGAAAAATGTCTCACAGTCTCGGCAAAATATGAATGCTTGTTTGAAGGTATGTGTGTGTGTGTGTGTGTGTGTGTGTGTGTGTGTGTGTGTGTGTGTGTGTGTGTGTGTGTGTGTGTGTGTGTGTGTGTGTGTGTGTGTGTGTGTGTGTGTGTGTGTGTGTGTGTGTGTGTGTGTGTGTGTGTGTGTGTGTATGTGTGTGTGTGTGTGTGTATGTGTATGTGTGTGTATGTTAATGAGTCTGTGTGTATGTGTGTGTGTGTGCATGTGTGTACATGTGTGTGTGTGTGTTTGCGTGTGTATGTGTGTGTATGTATGTGTATGTGTGTGTATGTGTGTGTGCATGTGTGTAGATGTGTGGGTGTGTGTGTTTGCGTGTGTATGTGTGTGTGCATGTGTGTGCATATGTGTGTGTATGTCTGTGTATGTTGGTGAGTCTGTGTGTGTATGTGTGTATGTTGGTGAGTCTGTGCGTGTATGTGTATGTGTGTTTGTATGTGTCTGTGTGTGTCTGTCTGTGTTTGTGTCTGTGTGTATGTGTGCATATGTGTGTATGTGTGTGTGTCTGTGTGTGTGTGTTGCGTGTGTATGTGTGTGTGCATATGTGTGTATGTGTGTGTGTAGGTGTGTGTGTGTGCGTGTGTATATGTGTGTGCATGTGTGTGCATGTGTGTGTGTGTGTGTGTGTGTGTGTGTGTGTGTGCGTGTGTGTGTGTAAACATTTTCATTACTATTCATCTTCTAAAGATGTGGATATATTTACAATTTCATTTAAAACTTTTATGTCTCTTAGTTTGGTACCTCTACATCTAATTACCATGTAGGTATGAAGTCCAATGAATTATTCAAACCTGTTGCTGTGTGGGTGTCTTCACGAACAAACAATACCCGATTTTAAGGTAATATCTTTGTTGTCGTTTTTTTAATATTTTATTAATGTACAACAAAGAAGTGGCTAATGGCTGTATATTTTCTAACTTCAAATTAAAAACGTTGCAAGTGGAAAAAAAAAGATACTGAAAAAGATATGCATACATATACGAAATGATGCACATTATGTTGCTGAAAACGTAGATGTAAAAGATTTTTAGTACATTTACATAGACAAATATAAAGAAAGTGATTGATTAATAGAGAGATAGAGAGATAGAGAGATAGATAGATAGATAGATAGATAGATAGATAGATAGATAGAAAGATAGATAGATTGACAATTAGTTAGATAGATAGATATAGAGATAGAAAGGAAAAGAAAGGGTCTACAAATTTAAATATATCTGTATTGATCAAAATTGATTTTAAAAAATTATGCGGAGTTTAGGGTAGCAGTACGAGAGAAACCCAATCGATTTTTTTTTTACTATGCATACCTATTGCAACAGCTCATGGTTTATTAGATGATCAATGCTTTGGAGATAGCTGGGGTTTGAAGAATCTGCTTGCTATAAAAAAAAACCCAAGCTGAAAAATGTCGTTTAACCCCCCCCCCCAAAAAAAAGATATATATAAAAGTCCCTTTATATCAAGCAAAATCCTTCCCCTGAGATACACTCACTAAGCAGTGCTTCACGGTGTTATGAGACAAAGTACCTCTAACCTTAGCAGGCATGATTAGCGTTTATGCGTTCGTGTCTACGGTTACAACAGCATATTGAACACTTTTGATAATCCACAATAAAGCCCAAGCACTTTTAGCGTACCTCACGCATGCGCAATAGTGTTTACAGTGCTCAGTTCATGTTCATTTTGAAGTCGCCAAAATGTCAAGTAAACGAGAAGATAATGCGAAGAGGAGTCGTAATATTTGTATCACAGGTTAAGAGCAAACAGAGGCTTAACTTTACGCATCGCGACCTGATAGTAAACTGTGATACAACAACATAAAAACAGAGTATCTGTCAAGCGAATATTTTCAGGATAGAATAAAATAGATTATATTTATCCTTAATAATAATATTATTCCAGCGGTGGTCGTGTACGTAATACTTGTGGTGACAACAAGAAGAGCGATAATTTTCACCAAATTGTAGTTCTGGTGATGAGTATCTATATGCCAGACAGTTTTAGATAATGTACGTACATTTTCAATTTTCTTACCTCTGTCTTTTACTTCTGAATTAAATAAATAATGAAAGACTGACCCAGTTCATTAATCTCTATTTTTAATTTTAAAAACGGAGTAGAAAGATCCACTCTTTGGCGAGTAGAATTTTGATTAATGAACTAGAGTAAATTTAAAGTGAATTAAAGGTTAGTGACATGATTGGGAACACTTGAAAATGCCTCAAGAACCAAATGAGTTGAAATATATACCAACCATACACTAGCAGGAGTGGATCTCCCAGCTGGGAGGATTTGTCTGTAATTTGTTTACCTAAGGAGAATCAAGCATAAACATAGGAGTATCTTAATTTTATCCGGGGACGATAAAAATAAGCCCCATAGAGAGCCACACAGCAGGTTTCCGTGCTACGAGTGATATTGACATTGTTTATTTCAGAATGAGTCAACGTTTGACTACAAGATTTTCACAGGAGAATCCTTGCATAGTTTACTTGATTCTAGAGTAGTTTCAGCCCAAGTTGAGGACTACCCCCAATCAAGTCACTTACCTCTAAAGGGTCAAACGTTACTCTAATTATTTTAATTCGTTAAAGAGTGAACTTTTCATTCCATTTTCTAAAGAGGTTATAAGAGATTATTTATCACATTTCAACCGAATCCTCTGCATTAAAGGCCTACTGTCATGACAAAATGAAACACGCCCTCTTTTGACTAGAATAATGAAAAGGGTGCACTACTGACAACCACAATGCAACGAAAACAGCCATAACAGTGTGGAAAAAATACTACATTTCATTTCCTCCCACAATCTTTACATTATGGCACTGTAACAGTCCATGTTCGTGATTTTTTGCCCGTATTCCAGGACTAGCTGTCATCCTGTCTGTGGTTGAATTGACCCTTGACAGTGGGCTTTTAACGGTACTGTGCTATATACAATCTAAGGATTGACAGTTTGGGGCCATGGGTCCATTGTCTGCAGACCTAATACAGATTACCACATACAAAGTTCATAATATCGCATTTTTCATTGATTTGAAAATTGAAATATGACGTATTGCTTGAGACTCACATTACACAAGTGATGTACTCGTTGATTATGTAAATGCTTATGCATAGGCATGTTTGATAAACATTTAGATATAAATTTTACTTTCGAGACAAGATTTCCAAATTGCTTTGGACAGGATCATTGTAATGACGGAATTAATTTCCCTCACATGCCAACTGAAACAGAACGCGCCTTCTCATCGCATGAAATGCTCAAATTAGCTGACCTCTGTGATCAGTGTACTTTTTTATGTATTAGGCCGTTAAGACCATTTGATTTTGGAATAACACGCATTTTTCATAGATCCCCATGTCTGATATATCTCGGAACCAGTCTTCAGCGAGTTATTGACACGATTTAACAAGCCTATTTTATATGTTTTATAAGTCAAACCAAAATGTTTCCTGTACTTAAGGGATGTGTATTGCTTTAAATTATCGTTTTTAAAGGCACCGTGTGACGATGTTTCCAGATTTGAAAACGTCTGGCCTACATAATTCCTCACGCTAAGTGTGTCTCTGATAGGGTCTAAAAACGAAGCATTTATTTATTGTGTATTGAACCTCCCCAATGTTAAACAATGTTAAATATGCATTGTCAGGGTGGTTGCAGATTTTTTTCTTTGGCTGCAATAATACCATTTGTACCAGTACATAATATTAAGAGTAAAACTTGTGACAAGTAAAAAGACATGGGATAAAAGTGCAGCATATCGAGAATATTCGGTTTACGTTTCAAGTGGAACAATCTATCCCTCAGGCAATTCACTATACCAACTTAAAACCAATAAAATGATTTGTGATCATAAAATAGGGTGAAATCTCGTATTTTAAAGGCGTCCGTTATGAAAAATAGAATTAGAAACTGTTCACAACTTTAATAGTCCGCTGACTGCATGTAACTCTGAACTGTTAGTCACCTGTTGTGTGGAACGCTGCATCTTAACACATTTATTTCTAATGTTTATTATTAAAATTTGTAGTAAAGTTTTTAAAAAATCACAAAATGTTGAACGTGAACATTGTTATCCATTTCATTACCAGCTCTCCATAATTATTTGCTATTGTTACAGGTTGTGGTATGTTGTTTGAAGTAGTGTTCCATAGAACAGGCGACTAACATTCCAGAGTTAGTCAGCGGACTAAGTTAGTCCACTTTTGATAATACTAGCCTTTATGTATAAATGTACATGTACATATGAGAAATAACATTTCTGTTTCACGCATCAGATGATTAGTTGTACCATTTACTAATGGAATTAATTTATGAAACAAAAGAACGTAGATGTAATCATGTAACTCATTCTTCATATGCTATCGAGCGCGATATTCCGGCTAAAACAACGTAATAATTAATGAACGCGATGAACTGACAATGGCACATGTCGACTAGCTTGGTTAATGAAAAAATGAAACAACATTAAATAACTTCGACGTCTTGCTGCTCTGTCTCTGATGGAACAGCATGTACCAAGCGTGTTTGGTTATTGCATAATTTTTAAGCCACTGGGTTTCCAGGAGAAGATACCGATTAAATGTCATACAACGTCCTTGTATTACTGAAATTAACACGTTGAAGACTAGACACGAGATATCTCGTTGTGAGGTCTGTGGGAAATGTGTGTTAAAGCAAAATCAGACCGTCTTCAAGTTAAGGGTTTTAAGAGAAGACATATGAATCATATATGCTGGATTTACCACAGCTATGGTGGAAAAATACGCTCCAAAACCGGGGTGTTAAATTTAACACCAAGGGTGTTGCACATCATGAATACCAGAAAAGTGTTGATTTTTCAAAACCCTTGGTGTTAAAACCAACGCTTTTGGTGTTGAAATAACACCCGTGGTGTTAACATTTTACACCACGTCTGGTGTCTATATCGTGCAACACCATCGGTGTTAAATTTAACACACCAGTGTTTGCAGTGTATCCTTTTCAAAATTACATGCAGTAGTAGTAGTAGTAGTAGTAGTAGTAGTAGTAGTAGTAGTAGTAGTAGTAGTAGTGGTAGTAGTAGTAGTAGTAGTAGTAGTAGTAGTAGTAGTAGTAGTAGTAGTAGTAGTAGTAGTAGTGGTAGTAGTAGTAGTAGTAGTAGTAGTAGTAGTAGTAGTAGTAGTAGTAGTAGTGTGTAGTAGTAGTAGTAGTAGTAGTAGTAGTAGTAGTAGTAAGTAGTAGTAGCAGTAGTAGTAGTAGTAGTAGTAGTAGTAGTAGTAGTAGTAGTAGTAGTAGTAGTATGAGTAGAAGTCAGTCGTAATAGCAGCAGTAGCTTTAGTATCAGTAGCAGAAAGAAGGGAGAAGTAAAGGGGAAGAAGGGGAGGAAAAAGACGACGAAGCAGGTGAAGGAGAATGAGAAAAAACAGAGCATCGAAGAAGAAGAAGAAGAAAAGAAGAAGAAGAAGAAGAAGAAGAAGAAGAAAGTACAAGAACAAGAACATAAGGGAAAAAAGAAAAAATACAGAAACAGACTAAGTAGTCACTGGAGCTCAAACATCGATAATAATAACATTGATTCGAGGCCATGTAACATAAGATATAAGACTCATCGCCATCATTATATCATGTCATATACTTTACATATCAGAAGGTCGTTTCATTTCGTTTCATTTCATGGGGCAGTGCAAGGGTTCACCACTATAGATTTGGGTCAAGGCCACGTGTTGTTCAAAGCGTTGCCGCATCAGGCAGTAACTACAGTAACGTGCAATAACGGAGGGCGGAATCGAGGTACATGCTACTTATTGCTAGTAATATTAGGTCATTTAATCCCGGGTAGTGACGTCAGGGCAGTTTATTGGTATCCATGCAAGGTATTACGACATGCAGTCGCGCTAATACACATTTCATGAAGTTTGATTTCCACACTAATGAATGAAAACAAAACGAGGAAATAAAATAATATTTCTGTTCCGTTATCTCGTTAATAATATCAACTTCGGGCAGGAATGTTGATAGGAGACAAAACTAATTTGTTGATGTTAAATGGTATTTTACAATAGACGCATTTGTTATCGGTCATATAATACAAATTTGTCTATCCTCTCGATGTCTGTGTGAAATCACGCGAAGTGATTTGTAAATAAAGCAACTGTACTACTAGGAATACGTTATGGCGAAAGTTGACATTTGTAAAATTTCGCTTTATCTCTGTAATTAACGCCTATTCACATGAACTTCAGTGTGCGACAAAAACTGTGTGTTAAATTCTACGCGTAGTGTATTATCTAAGATAAATACCTGATACACACTAAGAAATATAGGATCATTTTTTGCACCTTTAAAGGTGCAGACCAATGTCTCACTGGGAGCACGTTTAAAGGTGCAACTTTGCACCTTTCTGAAAGGTACAATGCTACACCTTTCTAAAAGCTGCAAAGTTGCACCTGAAAGGTGCAGGATTGGACCATAAACATTTTTCCTTTTTTTCTTGCAAACTGTGTGTGTGAACCGCAATTTACATTCATTCGAGTGTTATTTATAGTATTTACATTATTTTACAGGTTATTAACATTTACAAATATTTAAAAACTCGTACATATATGCCGGGGCTCGAACCTGCGACCTTCCGCACGTGAGGCAGACGTTCTACCCACTTGGCCATCACGTTGGCCGTGAAGGTGCTTATTTTCAACTGCTTATATTGTATTGAAGCCGAAGGTGCACTATTTTCCTCCTTTTAAGGTGCAAACTTGGACCTATAGGCCATTTCGTAATATATTCAAATTCCATGCATACATTTTAAACAAAGGTTGTTGTTGACAACCTGAAAGCTTGTCTGAGCATGTCTGACATAGAAAATAGTATACTAGTAATGTATGCAAGTTGCATTTTCAGTATTGAAATTGTATTCATAGAAACTGGTGAAAGAAATAGCTCATCACCGGGCTTCGGAAGAGAAAACATCCATAAATTTGAATACATTATGAAAGTGGTCTATTGGAGGCAAAATGTGCACCTAAAAGGTGCAAACTTCCAAACATGATGGAGTGGGGCAAGCGCTCAACCGTGAAAGGTGCTCGAAAGATTTGCTCGAATACTGCGACAGAAATTGCTCTGCACCTATTTCCGCAAAGTTGCACCTTGTACGCACCTTTATTTTTTAGTGTGTACATGTAACTGTTAATTTTAACACGCCTGGTGTACAAAGTATAACTGTTGATTTAAGACCTTTTCCCTGTTTTCATTTTAACACTATAAGATGTTAAAATACAACACAACACCTATCATATGTATTGGCGACAGTTGGGCATTTAATCAATTAGATTTCATATCGTGTTTGATATCAATTTATACTATGTGTGTTTGTATACATGTTCAAATGTACTTTAACGCATTAATTAAATCAATAATGAAGCATGATACTTAAATATGCAGCAGTATTCATGGTATTAGTTTCCTATAATTGTCGTACTCTTAAATAGCACAACAGATGGATTACTATACTGGTAGAGCCATAAGTTGTCGATGTTTCGGTTCTTTTTCAAACCATCTTGAGAAGATTGTATTTTAAACCATTTTCAAGATTTTCGGCTACAGAAGATAATAAAGCCAAAATATCAAGAACTTATCGAGTTCTACTCAGTGTTATCCGTCCTTTGAAGAGTAAAATTTGGTTAAAACATAATTATTTTATTCTATGTATTTATTGGTATGTAAAATGCACTGATCAGCAGCACAGGCTGGAAGTATCAGTTTACAATATTAAAAAAAATGTACGATATATCGGTTAGTTCAGTATTCATGTACGAACATTCAAAATCAACTTTACATACAGTTCAAGGGACATGACAAACACAACATATACCAAAACACACATGAATAGGTATTCATATTCATGACAAAAATAAACAGAAACAAAACAATGGTCGACCAGGCAAAATAAATTGAAAATGAATTGTCTAAAATAAAGGTTTGGTACTTATATCCATATAAAATTGCATTAAAGAAGAGATTTATTTATTTCAAGTTTAAGCATGTTTCTGTGAATTTTTGCTAATTCATAGATGATGCTTCCCTTCAGCGCTCCGGCATTGGAATCTAGCATTCCGCAAACATAGACATGATGCAAATATTGTAGTTAAAATGAGATATCATTTTGGCAAGAGAGTTTAGGGGACAGTAGAATATATGATAATTTGATGTTTATTCAATTCATTCTAGCCTTTTAAGGTATGTGCCAGATAGGGAATTGTTGATTTGCGGAATCGTTCTGTATTGCATTTGTATATCCCAATACTCCGTTGCAAATTAATTGCAAACGATCCCGTCTAACCAGGTATCCCAAAAGTCAACAAAACGTTGCTGTATTGTATAAATATCGCGTCAATCGGGGAAGGTCATCTAACAAATTGGCACCTTTCTGCCAATTGTAACGACAGTTTCTCACACCTATGTCTCCGGCGAAAGGACGTACACGCTTTACAAAATCTATATCTTTCATTTCTTTTTGCCAGACACACGACGTATGTCCGTGTCAACCTGTTTAATCCAAAATGCCCTTATCACGTTGGTACGCTTTTTGTAAGGCCTAAGTGGTCATAAATCACATGTCGTTTTCATTTCATTTTTGAATACAACAGAAAGGTGAGGTTTGTTGTTGTAATATGACGATTGGCGAGTATTGTAATTGAACGACTGTTGTTCCCTGAACGTCCCAACCAATTTGATATGATTTTCGAGAACTTCATAATGAAACACATGGAGCAGGCACAACTGGACCGAAGGAATTAACCAAAACCAAGTTAAACACTTCATGTTTTCTTCACGGGTTATTGCTCATTATCCTGCCAATTTACCTGATAAAGTTTTTTAAAAAATAACTTGATATGAAGAGTTGGTTTCGTTATGCATGCCAAACCAGTGATTGCGTAGAGGTGCTCATGTCAATGTTCATTGTAATTGTGGACTTTCTCAAAGAGGTACTAGCCTATACCTTCTTGCTTGAATAGAATTACCCTTGTTTTTGTTGAGTGAGAATAACCTATAAGTACTAACATATGAAAGTTGGGATTCACAGTTGGTGATATGGTCCTAAGAGGACTTATAACTTATAAGATTACAATGAGGCAAACGACACTTCTGACGTATTTGTACCTAGTTAACCGTAGCACTTCTGTCAAGTGCAGGCCTGAGTAGTGTAATACCAGTGCCTGAAAGCTGTGGGTTACATGTTCGAATACTTCAGAATTCCCTCTTCTCTGTCACTAAGCATACAAAATCAATTAAACATTTTGTCTATTTATAAACGGTCATGAAACTGTTGTCACAACACTAATTCTTTCCCAAAGCTTTCATTCTTCAACCAAAAACCTTTGTAACATTTTTATCGAAAGAATGTAGCTTCATAATGATTTGTATTTCTGTTATGTTTTGATTACCGTTGACCCGACGGTGACTGGCGACTGGATACTGTATGATGGCGACAATTTGAAATAAAGCAAGCAACAACAACCAATAACAAAGTAAAAGAGGAAGCATCGGTCACTGACCATGCCTCGGGAAAGCATCCAGGACTTTGGCCATAAATCTCAATAACAAGTTTGTTCATCAGATAGTTCACTTGTAATTACGGACATATTACTTAAGTAGATACCCATGGGTCATTTTAGCTCTTAGAATTACTCCACCGACAGTAAACTTCAACTTTCATATGTTATCACTGAAGTCACCCTTGCCTGTAACAATAAGAATTCTATTTAGCCAATAACTACTGTGGACAGTGCCATGTGATGCCCGGTATTCATAACAGGGCAGGGCGAATTTTAATCACTTTCGGCCGGGCTCGCGTTTCGTGCAAGCTATTTTGATAAAGTACTCCTCTCATGTTTATGAACTTTGACGGTAATTTATCTATCTTACGCTTATTTTAGTAACAAACATGCCGTGCTATTTTAATGTGGCAGCTATGTCAAGGATATTGGGTTGGTAATTTACTGCCATGGTATTTTTCCCTTGTAAATGGATCGCGCGCAAACATGCTTGAATCGATTCTTTTAATTGACTTTTATGCCAGTCGGCTAGGCAGCGGAAACCTGGGTGGAATTAGAGGGGATCCGAACTGCCATTTGCGTGGAAATGATGCACAATAACAATAAACAGTTGATAGTTAAACTCGTTATAGTTTATAGTAACAATGAGTATAAGCAATTTTGCTCTTTTGTTTTTGCGCACGCACGCGTGTGTTTGTTTGTTGATGTGTGTGTGTTTATGTGTGTGCGCGAGTGTGTGTACGTGTGTACTAGTATGTGCGTGTATGCATGCGTGTATGTGTGTGCGTGTTTGCGCTCGTACATGTGTGTGTGTGTGTGTGTGTGTGTGTGTGTGTGTGTGTGTGTGTGTGTGTGTGTGTGTGTGTGTGTGTGTGTGTGTGTGTGTGTGTGTGTGTGTGTGTGTGTGTGTGTGTGTGTGTGTGTGTGTGTGTTGTGTGTTGTTGTAGTGTGTTGTTGTGTGTGTAGTGTAGTGTGTGTGTGTGTGTGTGTGTGTGTGTGTGTGTGTGTGTGTGTGTGTGTGTATGTGTGTGTGTGTGTATTTGTGTGTGTGTGTAGAGGGAGTGGCCTGTACAATCCTCCCCTAATATTCCATGGTCATGATATTGAAAAAAA
>JZLH01S0407372.1:0-12496 GCA_001188425.1 Eucidaris tribuloides | reverse complement strand
ACGGAAGAGATAAGATTCCACGGGGTTTAACCATCTATTTGAGTAGAAATGTCCTGCCAATTTACGTTCTGGCAGAAAAATCTACGCTCAATGAAATAATTTTTTTAGAGTGACCTCTTAAAGCTTTGGGTGGGATAGAGAGAAAAAACATAGCTCAATTCTGACTTATAAGGTGGTCGCATTCAAAGACTATGTATGTAGCTGATGAAGATCAGTCCTCGATCTCCTCTTGCAAGAGAATCAATTGGTGATAATATACAAAGAACCGTAACATCATGTCTGCACTTTCTCTAAAATATCTTTCTTGTATAAGGGCTCCCAACCGTGAGATGTTCGTATATCCAAGGCGGTCACCAAAGCTTTGACATATAAGTTAATCAAACCTTAGTCCTTACCAGTAAAACATGCGTCGGAACGTCCTACTTGTATTAATTGTTTTTTGAGACTTTTGTCATTATAATTTTAACAGGCAAATATAAGACAAAATATCAGACATTTTTATACTCTAACACTTTTTACCTCTAACACTACCCCGCACCAGAGTCCTGACTTTTTACCTCGTGACAATTTTTACCACATACATTTTACTTGACATTTTACTGTTAACATTCTTTATCTAACAGTTTTACTCTCCTGTAGACTCTACCTGTGAAAATTTTCAAACCCAACGGGGGCAACGGCCTCAAACCTTATCTTTCTGGCCCACTGATAATTTCTGGTACTAGGTTACTACCGCGAGCGCAAACAAAATTGTTCCATGCGGTACGAGTCGAACAGATCAATTCTCCTGGCCTTTGGCCTTCTCTAAATTGCTGATACTAGGACAGAATATATAAGTCTAAAGTAATGCTTATCAATTAAGTTACAAAAGCCAACACTGCAACTTGCACTGTAGAATACTTAGTTTTGCAATGCAACTGCAAATTATATCAAAATTGCCTACCACAATTGCAACAAATCAAATAACGTCCCTCTGACTGAGCTCGTGTCACTCAGATTAAGAACGAACATTGTCTTTACATGTGTTCATGTCATTTTGACTCAGGATAGACTGTCCCGATTTTTTAAACTTCATTTAAATGTTATATTTCACTTTTAAGTCTGACTAAAGACTTAGGTCTGACTACGACTAACTCGATCTACATGTCGTGAGTGAGTGTCCTTAGTCGCGCCACATGTGTTGTTTCCTGAACCTTCACGACCAAAAACCATCACACAAGAAAAAAAAAGTCTAATTAAAAATAAGCAAAATTTAACATTGTTACGTCAAGCCGCATCAGCAGTAACCTTTTCGCCACACTTACTTACTGCATAATACAATTCTTACCTTTTGTGATCAACATGTGAAAATTGTCTGTTTATCTACACCGGAAAATTGTTCAACTCTAAAAAAATGCAAGTAAGAACATTCCATAGTTCAGTAATCGTCTGCAGTAGAGTTACCACGCAACGACAAAGTACTGCTACGGCGAGCGCCGCGCGATATTTCGCAGCTGTTTTCGCTTCGGGTTGTCAAGCACAACTGCGTCAGGCAAGGAGTGGCCCCGAGCGCGGCGTTCGGCCTCCATCAGCAGCTATCTCGCGTGAAAGTAATAAGGGGTGTGCATCCATAACGATCGATATGTGGACCCGATGCTTGGCCCTGGGCGCGCGTAGCAAGGGACACGTTCATGTAGTGATTAGTAGGGGTAATGAAAGTCAATGGAAATTTGCAATGAGCATTTAGATACATATCACCTGGTAAAAATCAGTATTAAACTAATTGATAAGATATGCATAGATAAAGCACACTCTCTAAATTTAGCAATTAATATACAAAATAAACAACTTCTCTTTCGATTAACACAATACAATATGTCAATGACGGTCTCACACAAAGAAGAAATGAAATCATCCTAGATTGTTACAAATCAAAAGTATGCATTATTAATCAAATCGAAAGACTTTCCCATGTCTCATAAGTTGAAGTTGTCAATATGTCAATCAATGAATCAACGGTGCTGATGGAACATGATAAGGTGAGTAAATGTCTCATATATCAATATTGATTGAAAGTATGGAGTTAGAAATGATGAGTCTCGAAAACTAGCTCTCTCAATGTCAGCAGACAGCAATAGACGGACCTCATACCCCTCTAATCTCGCCTCGCAGGTCCGTCCGCGTCTCTGACAAAAATACCAAGGAATGATGTCAAGCATGTTGGGTAATGTCTATGGTGGGCAGGTGTCAAAAATTCCATACCATCAGGACTCGAGCCAACTTAGACTGAAAAATCCGCTCCGTTTCGAAGCAGTTTTTTTAACAATTTTGTGACCTTGACCTAGCTACTTCTTCACGGACGGAATCCCTTCCGCAATCTTTTTACGTAGCGCGCGTTCTCGCAAGACGCCTTAATAACCCACTGTCCCTATCGACAGTTTCGGGTGAGGAACTCACTCCCGAAAGCGATTACGACGAATAAATGACACAAGTGGCTTAAATTACACTGTGTAGATTAAGAGAAACATCTAAAAATCCGTTATGCTTACCACCAGTTCACTTAAAAAATGTAAGTCTAAATATCCCTTTTTGGAGAAAGAATTACACGGGTAGAGCGTTTGTCATAACTTGAACCGCTCTTCAACGTATACTACGTTAGCCAATCACAAGTCGTGTTGGCCATTATCCCAGCTTGCCTCATGAATGATTAATCGTTTTAAATGCGCTTACTATTCACGTCAGAAATGAAGGATGTGATAGACGAAGTGGTGGCATTATAATTTGGGCCGTATTTGCATTATATCATCTCTAATGTATGACGTGAACCGGCGGAAAGACTTTCTGGGTCAATCATCGCCAATCAGAGCAAGTCTTATATGCAGAGTTCGGTAAGCTGTGGAAAAAAGAAGATGGCGACGAGTGTTACCATCATCCTCGTCTGAAATGAGCCTGAATTTCATCTCGTTTTTCTAACTGGTTGGACGTGATTATAGCTGAGTATCTCATCCTTTTTTTAATTGATTAAATTCTAGCTTTAATTGTACCATCATTTGGGTGTTAAAGAAGTCCACACGACTAGAAACGGACAATTAATTTGTCCTATCCCTACAGTCGTTCCGTCGTTAGCGGCGATGTGACTGACTTCGGTCTTAGAAGAAAGAGATCAGTAGCCAGACGTAGTCTCACGTAACATATCTCGACGATTAAAGACCGATTTTTTCGGTCTAAGCCCCAACTTGCATTTTGCGTAAGGCGAGACCAGATTTTGTTGCTGGACTTTGGAACTTGTAAAAAACGGTGCAACGTTCAAAAAACAGTTACCCAGCGTATATGACCTGAAAATGTGGTTTTGGAATAGGCATTTAATATTTATGTTGCTTGTTCGCGGGGCCCCTATTCTACGTGAGATTTTAGCGCAAAACTTGAAGTGGTGGCCACGTTTTCGTTACAGGAAAATCAAGGTGGTGTTATCTTGTTGACATTTGATAAACGGCATTTTTTAATCCCTCATCGTTCAGTATAAGCTGTGGAATGCTAAGTAAAACATCCATTGTGATTATAGAATTATCTGACTTCAACATAATGGAAGGTAATGATCTGAAGGAGAAGAATTCAGGAGGCTAAACCTGCGAGAGAGTTTGTGACGAATCTTCCGTTCGTAACGTTACCAAGGAGGGGAGAGACAGACGAAGCTCCATCGCAAATCTCGAAGGAAGTCTCACACGAAGAGGTCCGCTCGCGACACACGTCGGCGGAGCAGATAGCAGTAGAATGCCCGATAACGCAACTCTCTTTGGTAAAGGAGTTCCATGCATTTTAATGATGAAAACACTGAAAGAGAACAAGAGAAGTTAAAAGGCATTCTGCTGTTGCTGGGCTCGGCAGATGTTAGAGTTCGTTGGCAAGATGGGTAAACTAATTAATTTGGAGTTTTCCTTTTCAAACTAGATTCTAGAAAATCTATATTTCTCTCCCTCTCTCTATCTACTCTGACTTTGTCTTTAACCATGATTGTTCACATGGTCACTCGTACTCGGTGTCAAGATGATATATCTGACCTAAATTAAATCATTTCTACATAACTAACTCGTTAGAAACTATTATTTCTGTGTTATTTTCTTGTTCAAGAGAGTGCAACTACATTGAAAAAAACATGTAACTTTGCGGTAGATGTTCTACAATACAAATATTATGTGTCACACCAAACGACAAAGGACATGATTTGTTAGATGAACGATATATTTAACCATAACCGCCCTTGATTTTGAATATTTTGTAAACTCTGTTAAGATTTAGACAAATTTTCAAATTTATCCCAGACATTCTGCCTATTTACTCAATTATCAATTATTATCAGTACCTGAATAATTATTATCTTTTTATTATTCCATATTTTTATTATCATATCATTATTATTAATCATTATTATTATTATTATTATTATATTAATTATTAATTATTATTATTATTACTATTATTATCATCATCATCATCATTATCATCATCATTTTCTGGGTCTATTTTTGTTCTATTCATATAATATAATTGAACATCATTGTTTGAAATCGTTTCAAATCTCCTAGTTCTAATGTATACTAATAGTCTAGCACACATTTCCGAATTGGCAGTGCAAAGGTAAAAAAAAGATGAGTAAATATGTCCCTGGTAGTTTCAAATTCAGTGCTATGAATATTTGTTAATTATGACTACAATTGAACTTTATTACACATTGCATCAGGCCTTACTAACATTACTTCATAAACTGGTACTTGGAACATTGCATCATTTAGATGTTTTTGTGTCAGCAGATTTGTTTTTTTGTGAAATATGATAAAACATGCATTTTTGTTTATATATCTACAGGTCTGTCTTACATTGCTTACTTGGGTTACTTAACATCAGGCTTCCACACTAACTTTATTGCCTGCTAACCCGTCGGGCCAAGTGAAATTATCACTGCACTTACAGGATTTTTACTTGCCCGAATGAAATGATTTACGTTGCCCGACAACAATAAACAAAAACCCTAAAATTTAAACAAATAAGGCTTTTTATATGCCTTGGAAATACTTTAATTATTTTAATTGCTGGGGGTTGCAATACGGTGTGATTTTAAATGAAGTTTGAGTCATAAAATTAATATAAGGAACGAAATAATGTGAAATAGACCTGTAACACAAAATTTTGACAAAATATTTTTGTTGTTTATGACATATTTTGCTCATTTCATGATCCAAACTTTGGTAATTCTGGGTTTTAGGGGCCTAAAATTATTTAAGTTGCTAACTTCAGCGTGTGGGTTTTATTCCGTCAGAAGACACGTTGATGAAAATAAACCACACACCTGAGTTAGCAACCTACAATAACTTTAGGTCCCTAAAACCCAGGATAACCCAACTTTTACTTGCCCTATTGGCAAGTAAAGTTAATATTTTTGAACTTTTTTTATTGCCCCCACATGAAATTTTACTTGGCCCCGGCAAGTTGGGCAAGTGCTAAGTGTCGAGCCCGCTGCCTTACATGTTATCATTAGGTTGTAGACGATAACATTGATTACTTGTCGCAAATGACTACCACTACAAATGACACGCAGAAGCAGCAACATTCGGGCCCTAAAAAACATCAGTGAATGGGCACTGTTGTGATAGCACTAGCTTCAACTGACAAGCATTCCCTACCTGCAAAGATTGCTTTCAAATGAACAAAAGATCAGAGACCAACATGCTTTACAGCCAGAGTTTACTTCCATTGTAATACAGAAGCAAATTGGCAAAATATGCTTATGTACAGTGCCCACTGACCTTGTAGGCCTTCAGTATACGTGTAAGGAAAGTAAACTTAAGGCCACCAAAAGCCGCACACTAACAAGACGATTTTTTCAGTCGGCGAGACTGCCGACGTTGGATCCGAATTTTTAAAAACGCTTATATTTCGTACACCTGATTTATTTCAGATCGCAAAGTTGGCAAAGTCGTGCGACTGAAAATCGTGTAGTGTCGCGGTGGCCTTTAGAAACACTGCTAATTGTGATGATCCTAGATCTACTGTAAGCAAGACCATGCACTTGCAAATATCAAGATTGTTGCAGTATTGGAAAGAACACTCACAAGCTACATTTTGATGCTGTAGGCCTACATTATTCAACAAAAATTGGAACAGTAATATACAGGATTCTGATTTCATGCAATGTTCAGATGACTGTTTTGGTTCTTTAAAGCCAGTTCTACAAAATTGATTTCCATCAAGCACCACAGGTTTTGCTAGATTGGATTACAATTTGTAAAACATGTTTTTCATGTTTAATTTATTTAATTTTATTTATTTAAATTTATTTATTTTATTCTATTTGTTTATTTATTTATTTATTTATTTATTTTATTTTTATTTATTTAATTTATATTTTTTTTCATATATTTTATTTATTTATTTATTTGTTTTTTTGGGGGGGGGGAGGCAGTTTGGAAATCATTACAGTAATCATTTAAGTAACAAACATAGAGTGAAATAGAAAATATTTGGCATGTCCTGCATGTTGATTGTTGAGTGACTGATGAAGACTCTAACTAACAACCATTGCAATTTTTATAAGGGTCATCTAGAAAGGCACAAATGGCATTACAAGTGGCACAATCATTGTGTGTGAAATAAACCAGGGGTATGACCAGTATCCATGTCCCCTGGCCTGCATTTAGTCACAACCTCCAAATCAGTACGCACAATCAACTTACATGTAGTGAGATCTCTATCTAGACAGCTATGATTATTCTTTTTGTTCTTTTTATATGTTTAGTACAAAACTGCTTTGCGAATTGTAACATGTTATTTGTAATGATGTTTTTTGAATTTGTTGTCATACAATGGATGACAAGTGATAACCACAGCAAATATTGAACCTTACACTGACTTAGTCTGCCTTCTGCTTCGTCATGTTGAGGTCTCGTTGTGAGAATCAAAAAAAGAAGAAAAAAAAAATGGGTCAGCCTAATCGCTCAATGGTGATAATGGAGGGCAATTTATTAGTCTGAATGGCCATTAGGAACTTAATGAATCACTGATTTTTGAAGTAAACACCTTTAATAACTGAACCTGGACAGTGGTGGAGTAATGAAGACCTTGGAACAAATAAATAATCAGCAACTCAAGAAACAAAGTTGAATTACAGTAACTTACATAATACCAACCGTATGTGCGTGAAATCCACAAGCTAGCAAAAATGACTTGAATGTCATACAGTTGAAAGTAGGAAACGTCAACATTTTTTAAAAAGATAATTAAAAAAAAGGTCAGATAACATCCCCCAACAATTTGATGGTCTACTGTGGCACATCTACATTTGTAATAATCTTGAGGAAATGTGATTCATTGATAATGATAAAAAGTCCAGTCAGAGGTAAGCAATAAGCAAGTTGTGTGAATAATGAAAAATAAAAAAGGAAAAAAAATAGGGCCTAGTGGTATTGTGACATTACGCATCAGTGAAAGTGTGATAAATATGACAAAATAATAAGATCATCACAAAATATTAATCATTATTTTTTGAAATTCCACATGAGCTGTAAAGGCAGGGCCGCACTAGCACTCCCGCTTGTCCGGGGCAGGTAAAATTTCATGTCGGGCCAAAAAAAAAATCAAAAATGTTAAAATTTTACTTACCAATTGGGCAAGTAAAATTTGATCATGAAATGAGGCAAACATGACCAAAAATTTACAAAATTAAAAATGAACAAAAATTGTCTAAAACTTTGTGTCATAAATTGAACTAAAGTTCATCATATTTGTTTTTGTCCTTCATTTTATGCCTGCTTTAAATTCAATAAATCACGACCTTTTGGCAACCCCCAGCATTAAAATAACAACATCTAATGCTATAAAAAAAAGCGCTTAATGTTAAAGTTGGGGGAATAATTGTCATGTAGGACAGTGATTTTCCATATTTCCGGTAAACAATGAAAATCATTTCGTTCCTACACTTTCATGTGAAAATTCCATTCAATTTACCCTGCAATACGGAATTTCATGTTTGCTGTGTATATTTCTCTCATACAAAATGGAATTTCCATGTTTAAGATCAAGTTTGCAATGGAATTATACGGTTTTCAAAACATAAAACACCATTTTTAAAACGGAAAATCACTGTCGCTGCCAATGTTTTTATTATTTTTATTTTCTGGCAAGTATTTTTCATCGTGCAAGTAAATATCTGAAGGGCTAATTTCAGCTTGGCCCAAAGGCAAGTAGGAAAAATCTAGAGTGGAGCCCTGGCTGTAGAAGCTGTTGTTGCTATTTGCTTGTCGCAGTACATGTAACTTTACATTTGTAGCAGAATGTTCTTTTCCAGGAACCATACATGATCAGTAAGAAGCAAAAATAGTCTAAATTTACGAAAAGCAAAGACTTGGAGAATTTTTTACGTCATTATAGAATTTTTTTGTAGATGGAAATTCCCAAGGAGTGACTACAGTAATTTGGCAGTTGTAAATTAACCACAGAAACATGTTTAAAACCAATCTGAAACTGAAGGAAACAAAGAAGAGATCAAGACCATGTAGCGTTCTGTACATGTGCGCAGTGCGCCGGTGCTGTGTAGTTACTGGTATCTAAATGATTATTAATTCAGACATTTATCAAGAAACATGTATGCTTAAAGATGTTATCAGTTTTTTGGCAGCATGCCATGTAGCGGACCAGAAGTAAAGTATGCAATGGTGATATTTCTGAGTTCTGACTGTTTGGGCCAGGAGCCAATGAAAAAGAGAGGAGACAATTAACCTCCGAATTACTCATCTGAGTCATGTAGGAGTCACTTGCTCACTTCTGTGCCAGTTCGTTTTCAAACAAAGTACAGATCAATAAAACTTTCAAACAAATACATACTGTATGGCTAAAAGAAAATAAAGCCCCTGTGGCTAAAAGAAAATAAAGCCCTTGTGCCTCCACAAGAAAAGTCTGCCATGGGAAAAGCAGAAAATGCATACATGTAGTTGTTCTACCCATGTACAGGAACTTCACATTGCATACTGTGTCCATGTTGCATGTAAGAAAGAAAGAAAGAAAAAAAATAACATTTAGGCATGCGGTGCATATAAATCTACACACACACACATCAATAGCCAACATATGTACACAAACATGACAACATTCTCCTCTTGTCTGCATAATGTGGCTGTCTTTGTGAGTAATTTAGTTCCCCAAAACATACATCATGGACTCGATGTACTTCCCATTCACCATCAGGATATTCCATTTTGGTGTGGGGGTAATTATGAATCAAGAGTAAGATTGGAGACTGTTGTTTAGGAGTTGGGCTATTCCATTATATAGCTGCATCAAGTCTGGAGGGACTCACTTGCTGGGTACATTTCCATCTTCCCCCCTTCCAGTTGCACCACTTATATTTTCAGATTGTACAATACAGTACATTGGCCTATATCTTTGAAAAGGAACTATGAGATACATGTGCATCCTGCTACAAATGTATGTACATGTATGCAATCAATGGTTGTCAATCATTGATGTGACTCCGTTAGTCTTAATGTGTTCTTACATGTTACAAAGCTAGAGATATGGTGCCCACTTAGGTACATGTAATTGAAATTTAATTCTTTCCAACTGTTACTGAAGTAACAAATGCAGTGCATGTACACTGTAGCTAAGTGATTTCAGCAATAAAGAAAACTAATACCATGCATTTATCACATTGACAGTAAAGATGTCCATTAGAGGCCTTTGTGTAGATCACTTACAAAATCTTACCATTCTTAGTCCTAGTTGTAACATTTTCACAAATAATCAGTGACCTAAAATTACATGTACATTGTACTTCTTTTTTAGTGACTGTACATGAGCTGCACAGTTCTACATCTTAAAAGAAACTTGCTACACAAATTACATTGTAGTATGCATTACTAGCTGCCCCATTTCCCCCTTTATCATTATTTCTTTTTACAAAAACATTGCATAATTACAAATTTTCACTTTCAACATACAACATACATGTATTGTAGTGTTGTGATATGAAATCAGGGTTGGGAAATAAATGTGTTTTATTAAAAAAAAAATCCAAAACATGTTTTTTTTTGTTTTAAAACGTATTTTATTATTTTAAAACATATTTTTTTTTCGAAGGTCATATTTTTGATGTAAAATAAAGGCTGTATCTCACTGGCCTGGAGTTACATGTAAGTTGGCGATCAGTGGACGACCCCAGCCTATGTGACATCTTCTTGAGACTAGACGGGTCTCCAGGGAGTCGCAGGAACAACAAACATGTTCAATTTTTGTTGGAGTCTTCTTCCAGTCTCCAGCAGGCTTGGAGATGTTGCCTCACCGAGACCTACCCCGCCATATTTTCTAACACTAATTAGCCCGGGCTTTTTTGAAACTGCATAGCCCATGGGCTAATTTGGCTCCCCTTCAGATCTCAACTGTGGATCGTGTGATCGCCGTGAAAATTTGCATGTGCATAGAGCCGGATGTAAACTCCAAGACGGTTGGATTTTGAAAAATAATTACCGGTAATTATGCAAATTTATGTTATATAAAATCACATTTTCGCGCTATAACTCACTTTAAACAGCTGGTAGAATAGGAAATTTTGGTGATAATATCTTTTTGACATTTCTAGACAATTATCTACAAAATAAAATTGCCGGATCAGAATCAATTTCTAAAACATTACATGTATTGATATTGTTTCTCCGATATTTCTTATGTATTCTTTGTTTTTTTACCTTGTTGTATTTTTATTGTTTTTTCGATGAAGTTTATTGGTGGTGAAGTTGGAATCATAAATAGCATGAATCAATTTTATAATCGTAAACCCTAAAACTAATCATACATTTCATTGGCTGAAAGAGCAATTTGTAGTTTAAAATTGTACCACAAATCATGGTTTTTTTAAGCAGATTTGGGACTGACTATATGCATAATCAATGAAAGTCGCGGGCAGCTGTCGAACGGTATGTCGAGATTTTGCTAAATTGTTTTCAAAATATGTGTGAGACCATTGAAATGTAAAAAAGTAACATGCAGTGGCGGCGGACCGTTCAAAAATGTTCCAGCCCGGCCGAAGTCGGGATTCGTGTGGGCGGGGCGTGCTATTTCTCAGACCCCCCCAGTCCACCAGCCCGGGCTATATGAGGGTTTAACCTAATTATCGGGGGGGGGGGGAGTAATCGCCCCCCCCGAAATTTCGCAATTATGCTGGAAACTGGAAGATGTCTCCAACAAATGACACTGGCTTTGATTTTCATGCAACTCTCCCAGAGACCTGGCTATCTCAATTATGAACATATTAACTCAAGGTGCCAACTAGCAACCAATCCCGCTATATCAAACGGCGACATCGCCATACAAATGTAATTGATGAATTCAATGAATTATGTAATTAGTCTCGCAACCCTGTGGATGTCTCAAGCAGGTTTGAGATGTCTCTGAGACGTCTCCGCGACTTCCGTTTCGGAGAGCCCAAGCCCATTTGGTCCCCGAGTCGCTGGCAGATGTTCGCTGTGGAGTTGCAGGTGACATCTCTTCAGTGAGATTGGCTTTAATAATATCAGAGACATTACATGAAAGTGGAAATAAGTTATTAATTAAAATAGATTGAGCAACTTAATCTTGGCGTTGTATTAAAAAAAAATCATTTTTCATTGCTCCTTTTGTAAAAAAAAAAAACACACTACAAAATTATAATACAGGTGTCTATGGAGCGTTTTTTTTTTTGTAAAAAAAACAGGCGTTTTAAAACATGTTTTAAAACGTGTTTTAAAACATGTTTATAACATGCCAACCCTGTATGAAATTAATGTCTTTTTTATTTATTTATATGGGCAGTTCCAGCATTACGGACATTACATTCAGACAATTTTTTGCAACTTCGAGGGCTTATTTCTAGAAACCACCATTATCATTCTGAACCTATTTGTGGTAATCTCAAACAGGTTACCCTGAAGTGTTAACAGTTTCAATTTGAATTAGTTTCTATTTATCGTTTGGTAGTGATCACACATAATGCTTGCCGTTACGGACATTACATTTTTTGGACATGACTTTTCACCTACCAACGCATTTGTTAAAAATTTTGTGAGCTTAAGCTTGAATTGAAGCCAATTTTCTTTTGAAATGGGTGCTGAGGACTTGTTCAAGTTGTAGGATGATAATCAGATACAACAGATTCAATATATCCCATACAGGACCATAAATGTTGCGTTACGGACATTACATTTTTAACGTTACGGACATTACACCTCGGACCACTTTTTTAGGTCCTTATTTTTATACTGAAATGCATTTGATAACTAATGTAAAGCTAACAGTAGTCATTTTTGGTCCTTTCTTAACTATAAACTACTAAAAGTTAATTCTGAAGTGCTGTTGAATGTGAAATAATGAGACTCAAAGATTGTGCATTTTTGAAAAAAGATTAGAAAATTTTGCAAGAAAATGTGTTTTTTGAAGAAAAGTATGTCTAAATATACTTCAAATGTATTCAAATACCACTCAAATTCAAGAGTTTGAT
>JZLH01S0407350.1:0-13316 GCA_001188425.1 Eucidaris tribuloides | reverse complement strand
ACAAAAATGAGATTAGAGTGGTAAAAGGGTGCAAATGAGAAAAATATTTGAAACAGCTGAACCAAAAGTTTTCTTATGAGAAAAAAACATGAATAAAACAAACCTTTTGTTTTGGCACTCACCAGCGAATGTAAACACGGCACTTCCATTACAATTTGGGCGTTGCATTAAAATCACTAGTAGTTTCATTTATTTGGGTCATTCGTGCTCTATTCTTATTATAATCTACATTTTTGTTGTTGAACACACCGCCTAGTTACTGTTAGAAGACCAGAACTGCCCTAGAAAAATCGGGAAGGTTGGCAGGTATGCTTTTGACCATTTGACCCCAATATAGTTACCAACCCCAGTAGAAACTTGCAGGTATACTTCAACATTTGACTTTTGACATAAAAATAATATTCAGGTCCCAGTATTAAAGGCGTACATCAAGTTTGGTTACAAACTGGCAAAAACAGTCATAAGGTAATTCAAGTTTCTATGCGTTCCGGATGGACATTGTTAACGATACCTTAGTCTTGTTCCACCTCTGTGGCTTGACAAAAACTATTCTGTAATTAAACATTTTGAACATTTGTTGGCATTTGCCATCCAGCAAAAGCATAAAAAGGGGAAAAGAAACAAATCTCCCCTGTTCTGTTTCTAAGTATATATTCGTTATTCGCCTGGCAGAATGTTGTTAGAAATGCCGTAAGCAAAATGTCATTAACAGTATATTGTCTTTAAATTGAAGATAAAGAAACTTATTCCATATTTCTGCCTAACATACTGATAGAAGGACCTCAAAGACCACAATACTTTGATTTCATGTGAAATAATCCAATGGTTTTCACGTTACAAGCAATTTACTGTTAGCAACATTTTGCTTACAGCATTTCCTAACGACATTCTGCCAGGCGCACGACGAATTATGCTGTATCTACATATTTAGCAAGTAAACCATGAATATAAAACGCAGACTATGTACTTTCACTTTCCTTGTAGTGTAAATCATAAAAACCATGATAAGTGGGCGAACTGTTCTTGAATGAAAATTCTATTTTCAAAATCGTGACACCAAAGGGTTTGTGACATCTTGGGGTGTTGAAACTGGCCCACAATGTCTGACAAAATATCTCAATAGTAGAAAAGAAAAACAAAAACTTGGAAATTCATCCAAGAATGAAACAAATGTGAAACTGTGGCAATGCAATCACAATAAAATATATCTGTAATATCATGCATGTCTAACAAACTCCTATTCCTCCTACATTTACCTGACCAGTGTTATCTTCCAAAGGATTTACTATTCTAAGCAAATATCTACATTATTCATGAAATTCTTTATATTTTTTTTTCTTAAAGCCAGACTTTGTTGAAGTAAAAAATAGGAATGTCCCCTTTCTGAGTTCATACAGTTCGGCCTCGATTATACGGCCATCGATTATATGGAGATCTCTGTTATCCGGACGATGGGATTATCAGTCATTACGTGTAATTGATACACCTTTATCAGAAATGTACACAGAAACATCCTGGTTATCAGGGACAGTAATTTAAGTGTCACATGTGGGAGGTCTGTTGCAATTTGTGCATGGTCTTATGGCATGTATACCTCCCCCCCATACTGTGTTTGTACATTATCTCTCTTATCCCGCCATATCACTTATCCGGATGGCCGCTGGTCCCAACATCGCCGGTTAATCGAGTTCGAACTGTAGTCAGAAATAGAGACAGTAGGTAGATATGGGTTTCTGGACAGCTGATGGCTAGACCATGGTTATTCATTGTATTTAATATCAAACAAGCACATACTGTTCCTGTGAACACACTGTCAATGATGTTCTCTCGTTTGCAGGACGGGTTGGGGCAGATGAACTTGAAGCGGTCCGCGTCTTTGAACCTGTCCTCGTCATCCTCCTGCCCTCCAAGGAGCGCGTCGTTTTCATCTTCGTTGTGACGCATGGAATGACGGTAGCCAGACGCATCAAGACCTGATGTTGAATAAGTTAGGACAGGGAAATAAATAAGAGGTCAAGTCACTGAGAAGGACTCGTATAATTAGTGTATTAAAACTTTGGGTGCTGGGCTAAAAATCCAGGTGTGTTAACCAGAGACGGGATTACTTTGTACTTATGTGTACAATCTTTTAAAACTGAATGATTTTCTGTAAAAATCTAAATCCTATTGATACAAGACACTTTTTCTCATTTAGTTGGTTCAATGTGTCTTATTTTACAAAAAAAATAGCAATGGTAGGAATTTCAGTGACGTTTATCATTTGAACTAAAAGGCATGAAACCAATTGCTTTTTGGCGAACAGGTGGGCCATTAGTACCCCATCGAGGTTACACGTGGGCGAGCCGGTGCACCGTTAGCACCCAATGCGTAAATAACTGAATAAATTTTGTATGCTCACTAGGTGCATTAAATACATTGATGATGCTGATGCTGGTGATGTTGATGTTGATGTTGATGTTGATGATGATGATGATGATAATAATCATTGTCATCATCTCATCATCATCAGTATTATCATCATCATCATCATTGTCACCATCACTGTCATAATTATCACCATCTTCATCATTATCATCATATCATCGTCATCTTCATCATCACGACCATCACCACCACCATCATCATCATCATTATCAAGATCACCTTCCTCCTCCTTTTCATCATTAAAAACACCATTTTGACTTCTCCAGGGGACTTACCAAGGCACTCTGCGATGTGCGCCGCATCCGTCCCATCAATGGGATCGCAGAGACGCGAGACGACGGGATGCACCTGCTGGGCCAGGTAGTACTTGGTGTCCACCTTCAGGTGGTCCAACTTGCCCAGCTCGTCCGGGTGGTAGGCCCTCTGACCGGCTGGGAGATTGGAACCATCCTGTTGGAGGGAAGGATAAAGGTCAATTCCAGCGTTACAGACATTACATTCAGACAATTTTTTGCAACTTTGGGGGCTTATATCTAGAAATCATCATTAGCATTCTGAACCTATTTACGGTAATCTCAAACAGGTCACCCTGAAGTGTTTACACTTTAAATTTGAATTACCGGTAGTTTCTGTTAATCGTTTGGAAGTTATCAAACATAATGCTTGCCGTTACGGAAATTACATTTTTTGGACAAGACTTTTCACCTACCAACACATTTGTCAAAAAATGTGTTAGCTTAAGCATGAAGTGAAGCCAATTTTCTTCTGAAATGGGTGCTGAGGACCTGTTTAAGTTGTAGGATGACAATTAGGTACAACAGATTCAGTATATCCCATACAGGACCATAAATGCTGCGTTACGGACATTACATTTTTAAAGTTACGGACATTACACCTCGGACCACTTTTTTAGGTACTTATATTTATACTTAAAACCATTTGATAACCAATATAAAGCTAATATTAGTCATTTTTGGACCTTTCTTACCTAAAATCTACTACAAATTAATTCTGAAGTGCTGTTGAATGTGAAATAATGAGACTCAAAGATTGTGTGTTTTTCAAAAAAGATAAGAAAATTTTGCAAGAAAATGTTTTTTTTTGAAGAAAAGTATGTCTAAATATACTTTAAAATTTCAAATACCACTCAAATTAAAGAGTTCAATGAGTTCTATTGTGTAATACTAAATCTATCACTGTAGCACATATATTTTATGAATTATTACAGATTTCATGATTTTGAGCCGGGGTAACATTTTTCGCGGAATTGCCCAAAACTGAAAATATTAACCGCACATTTTCTGGATGAGATTGCTGCTTACCCATTGCTCCTACACATGACAGTCCAATAAATTGTATTCAAAGACTAACCATTCTCCTAATTCCACAAACTACTGATCATCAGCTTTCCAAGCTTACATAATCATTTCATCCTATCATCATCATCGTCATCATCAACATCATCATCATCATCATCATATATATCACCGGCCCCGTAACGCTCCCGAGCCCTTATGCCAATTGCACCAAACAACCCACACCTCCACATGCCTAAAGTCAAATTCAACACGCCGAAACTTTACTTTGCTTGTGTGCTTACTTTTCTTTTGCTTTTTCCCTATCGGGTCTGAGCGCGATGGGTAGGAGCCTTTCTTGTTGCGTGATGACTTGCCGCCTTTCGATACACAAAGGATTTTGTCGAGTACATAATTGGGGGTAAATCCCCCTATTGAAAAAGTTCTAGCGACCCCCCCCCCACTGTGAGTACTCTGAAAGATAAAAGCAGCAAGATGAAAGCGTCATCGCGCGTAAAGTGTTGGCTTCCTATTGGTTTGCTGTGGCAACCAATCAAATGTACAGCTGCATCATTTAACATCCGCTATTGATAATTGTTTATTATAGATACTGAGATTTACCTGATAAAGTTTACTGTTTTTTTCCAATTATAGTCACTTTGCGATCATCTGCTAAAGAGTATTATCAAATTATTATCATTCGACAGTTATTTCTCATCTTCCGTGTTCAAAATGGATCCACCTCAAAAGAGGTTGAAGCCTTCTACTACACACAATGTCGATGAAGTTCCAGACATCCCGTTGGATTCGGATTACGAATTCGAGGAAATGGACTTGTCAGACTCCGATAATTCCTGGAGTGATGATGAAATATCGGCCGATTTGGAGGAGCCATTCATTGATGGTGACATTGATCTATCACATGAACAACCATCAGCTACCCAATCAGTAGATGATGGAGTATCCGACACTGAAGTGAGAGGTGGACGTCCAGCAGCCTCTCAACAACAAACTACCAATAATGTCGCATGGCAACAGTTAGACAGCGACGAGACATTTTCATCATCGCGGCAGAGTAGCAACAACAGGGCAAAACTCTTATTTGACCCCGAGGGTATGGAGCCCACTACAAATTCTACCCAAAGGGCATCTTTGAGCACATAGCGGCCCAGACGAACCGTTATGCGGAGTAGTTTTTCGACAACCCAGTGGATGTGTCTCCATCTTCCAGATTCAAGGAGTGGACTAACACCGACGAGTCTGAGATGCGTGCATTCACTGCGCTTCAAATAAGAATGGGTTTGGTAACCAAGTCGTCCGTTCAACACTACTGGGAATCACAAACTTATCTTCTGCTCACCTCTGGATTCGGCGAGGTGATGTCTCGTAACCGCTACCAGTTACTGACTTCATTCCTGCATTTCAACAACATCCAAATGCAGCAGCCACGCGGGCACCCAAACTACGATCCACTATTCAAAACGCGGCCAGTTGTCGATGCGTCTACCGGAACCTATCTAGAACACTATCAACCGAGCAGCAACTTGTCAGTGGACGAAAGCCTACAACCCTTCAAGGGCAGAATCGCATACAAACAGTACATCTCCAACAAGCCATAGAAATGGGGAATTAAGTATTGGGTGTTGTGCGATGCCGAAACTGGATATTGCCTCAAGTGGAACCAATACACCGGCCACGAGGAGCAACAAGCAGGAGTAAATGAGAGCATATCAGAAAGAGTTGTGAAGGACTTGGTCCGACCATTCTATGGAACCAATCGGACAATATATATGGACAATTATTACATAAATTAGGCATTTTAGTGATGAAATAAAAATCCATGTTTTGCACACTGTGTCCTATGTGTGTTCATCCCGGGCCGTATTACACGATATTACCATTCTTCCGTTATTTTGCCATATTGACCTGTGCTTTAAAACCGGGCCATAAATTCTGATACAGCCCGCTTCTGCATCCCATGCGCGTATGCCCAAATCTGTCACTGCGTAAATCGACGCTAACGCACTTACGCGCTGGACCCTGGATGGCGCAGCTGCAGCACAGCGCGCGATCTACAGCGCGAATACTGCAGTGTACGCGCAACATGTAAAAAAAAAATGTGGCCGTGCCTTTGACTTTTCTGAAAATAAACAAGACCAGAGGTGAGGCAGTAAGGGAATTCAGTTGTCCAAATTGGTTTTATAAATTTTAACGAAGTTTGAAGAATGCCTAATATATATAATAATAATTATATTGGCTGGCCTTTTTCAGGGGATACCAAAAATATCGCCCTCGCGAGAACCATATTGCACTCGTCTTCGACTTGTGCAATATGATTCTAGCTTGGGCGATATTTTCTGATATCCCCTTCAAGGCCAGACAATATAATATAATTATTACTTATCAGTGCCACTTTTTCAGCATCTTGCTACCAATGACCTTGGAGCGTGTGGTACTGTTTGTCCCAATCGCCGTGGATTGCCAGACGATATCCGGCAGGGAAAAGTGAAAATGAAACGAGGGGATGCGCCTGTGTTTTTCACTCAAGGAGATGAGCTGATGGTAGTGACGTGGCAGGATACAAAGAGAGTGAATGTGGTGTCCACAGTTCATGACAATTCTGTACAGGAAAAACGCGTGAGAAGCCGCAACCACGAGGGCGGTCACAGGATGGCATTGAAACCGAAGGCCGTGAGCGAATACAACAAATACATGAATGGGGTAGACAGATTGGATCAAAGAGTCAACAACTACAGATACCCTCACAAAAAAATAAAGGCGTATCGCGCGACGTACCACTTCGTACTGGATGTTGCCCTTGTCAACGCCTTCATAGCGTACAGAATGGCTAGCTGTGACCACAAGCTGTCATCTCGTGATTTCAGGGCAGCTGTTACAACAGGATTGTTGCAGGAGTATCGTAGCACCCGATCCCGTACTCCACCACCTCCCGTCCGCCTCAAACAGCTACAAGAAAAGCACTTCCTGGCAGAGTTCGAGGACAGGAAGCACAGACCGGACTGCCATGTCTGCTTGGACCGAAGCCGTCATCAGAGGAAGCAGACAGCAGTGTGGGCTGGCTATGTGTATACCCTGTTTTGAGATCTTCCATACCAACATCAACTACAGAGCTTAGAATGTGTTGTGGATGAAGATACACTCTGAAATATGACTCTGCGACTGTGATATATTGTTACCGATAGTTGGTTTCAGTTTAGCGACTTGGATCATGTTTGAATGCATATGATGGGCAATATTCTTCTCATTTGGATTTACATTTTATTGACTTGTGTACTGTAAATGTTTCATTTGCAATGTGTAAAAATGATCATACTATATGTATATTTCTTATTTATAAGTTAGCGGATTATCTTGTTTCAATTTAAAGATCAGAAATTATACATTACTGGGGAAATAATACCGCAAACTTGAGGAAGTGTAAACTTTCACGTTGGATGATATTTTGCCAGCTATAATTTCAATTTAAATTTAGTTGACTTGTGTGCAGTAATATAATATGAAATGTTATATTCAAGCAATAATATTCAGTGATACATATAGATGTATAATTATAACATAAATTTTCAACTGAACTTATGATTTGGACAAAATTCCGGTAAATAAATTTGGATGATATTCTGCCAGCTATAATTTTTAATTCAAATTCAATTGAATTGTGTGCTGTGATATAATTTGAAATGTGTATATTCAAGCAATAACATTCAGTGATAGATATAGACGTCAAAATTATAACATGAATTCTCAACTGAACTTACAATTTGGACAAAATGCCGGTAATACAAAATGCTTCATCCGTGATCATATCACGTGCACATTTCTTATTTGAATTAGCGGTAAGCAGATTTTGACTAGGCGATATTTTTAATACAGTTATAAGATTGAAAGTGTTCCATTTGTGATTTTTATTGAAAATCTCAGAAAATTTATACTTTTTACGATGAACGATATTCTGCCAATTCCAATTACATCTAATTTCTATTGATTTGTATGTAATAAGTATCTAATTCACAATGTATACCGACATGAATAACATTGAGTGACATATTCAAATTTTGACTTTAATTTGGATGACTTGTGTACATCAACATGTGTAAAGGTGATGATATCCCATTTACATTTCATATTTTAACTATAGCGGGATGTACACTTGTAGATCTCGACTAAGGGATTGCAGTTTTGCATCAATATGATGGCTTGTTTGAAATTGATGTTTAGGAAATGTCCCTTCCTGTGCTTTGGACGATATTCTGTCAGTGAAAATTAACATTGCAATCTCAATCGAATCATGTGTAGTATTATAATTATCATTTGCAATGTGTAAAAGTGGTAATCTTTTAAGTGTACATATACGGTAAAATTTATTAATGAATTTCTTTTGAATTTGTATATTTGGCAACTTGGAATTTCAATTCACATTCATGTGACTTACGTACAGTATAAATATTTTGGAATGTGTAAAAGCAATTGTAAATATTGTAAATACAAGCGTCGAAGTTACGAACGAATTAATCGCAACGATGCAATTATATTTATTTGAATTACCTCACTCCTGTTTGTTTTGTTTGTTTATTTTTTTGATGCAAGTGTTCGTGTGTGTTTGTTAGCTGCGCTTGAGTGTCTGAGATGTTTGCGTGTGTGTGATGATTTTGTAATGGAGTGTGTATTATGTGCGTGCCTCGTTGTCATTGATGATGTAAAGTATATATGTTGACCAGCAAAACATCGTAGAACAGGCGTGATCGGCAAGGGGAAAATCCTCAGTCCAAACACTGAACTAATCAATGCAACAGTCTCTAATAGCATCAACATCTGCACAAATTAGCCAATCAACACAAAGCTTCTTGCGCTGTTGTACAGTTTTCCACCCGAGTGCACAGTGCGCGCTGCTCACACAGTCCCGAATAGCGAGCTATTTTTCCCGGTGAAAATTGGTACTGAACATTTCAACAACTCATCGAAATACGCAAAATTTTCAAATGTAATGATATGTTTATGTTTATATTTTGAGAGCATGAATGTTGCTCTTTCGTTTCATGTAATTTTTAACTCACGCATTGACACAGTCGGGGAAATATCAGACGATGAAAATTGCCCTTCAAAATCACCTTGTTTGGTCGCAGCTCTGCGACTTCGGCATCGCCCCCCCCCCCCCCCCACGGTCGCAGATCTGCGACTTTGGCACGTTAAGAGTTAACAATGTTGTTTACCAAAGACTGAGATAAGTATGTTTCTGATGATTCTTTTGTACTCTTTAGTTTCTGTAACACAGCTTTGTAGCACACTAAAGCAGGTATTACCTGGCAGATAATGTAGGATACGGTATCCCCCGCCCCTATTGGTTTGCCCCCTCCCTGGCTGTTGAGTCGGAGGGCCACATTGACATGAGGGAGGCTCTTCTTGTCTGGGTAGTCTTGGGGTGCTTTAGTCAAGCTCTGAAATGAAAGCAGAAAATATTAAATGAGAAAGTGGTAATCAATGTGAGCATGGGTTGTACGTGAATCAGCTTCAAAATTATATTTGTTGTATAAGGAAAATGATTAATGTAGTGCAGGAGAAGGGGGAAGGGGGAGGAAGAGGGGGAGGAAGGGAGAGGAAGAGGGGGAGGAAGAGGAGGTGGAGGGGAGGAAGAGGAGGAGAGCAGGAAAAGGAGGAGGAGGAAAAGGAGAAGGAGAAGGAGAAGGAGGAGAAGGAGGAGAAGGTGAAGGAGAAGAAGGAGAAGAAGAAGGTGAAGGAGAAAGAGAAAGAGAAGGAGAAGAAGAAGATAGTGAGAAAGAGAAGGAGGAAAATAAAGATGAAATAAGAGAAACAGAAATGTTTGTAAACAGAAAGATGGAGATGAAAAAAATGCAACAGTGAAAATTTAGAAAAAGATGATCAAGCTGAAAAAAAAAGAATACAAACAAACAGAGAAGATCAAGAAATGATAGAGAGGGAAGAAAAAAAGAAACAAAGAAAAACAATATACAAATAATATGCAAAATTAACAACTTGACAACTTTGACTAATTCATTTCTCATAATTGTTTTACAATTTTTTTATTTTAATTCTTTGCTCGAAGATTGGCATATTTTGATTCAATATGCACCCTACCTTGTGAATCTCGTACATCGCTAGAGGGATCTTGTCGGCCGCTACTTTCTCCCCCAGGTCTATCAGATGGGAGTGGATGTTGTCGATGATTGCCTCCCTCGACTCAGCAGACAAAATCTGACCAATCGCATAGCTGGAAAGAAAGAAAAGAGAATCCATTTAATGGTAAAAGATAAAATTTTTACTTTATTAGTTGAAGAGAAAAATTGAGTCCTTGCTTAAAATAATGTTGACAAAAAACTTTCATAACTGAGTGGTTGCAAAAAGCAGAACATTCCTACACTAATTACTTTGCTAACAAAGTAATAACACAGAAATGAATATGTGGGACAAGTTAAAATAAATGTGAATATTGCGACACCAAGGCCAACAGTGGAAGACACACGTCTTAACTGCCGACTGTACTATTATTTGAAACATGTGGATTGATATGTCTCCATATCGCATTACACATATTTATAAGCTGTCACCGGGAAACCCAATAAATAGAGAACTCTGACGGAAGGATTTTCATCATTGACCAGAACTCTAGGTTACCTTTAATCCACTGGAAGACAATTTGATTTTGATATAGCATGCATGCTCCATAGACCCCATTCCAAGATAATGTTTATTTAACCCTAAACAGTTAAAGGTAAACAAATGTATTTTCTTGTAAAATTTTGTTTCAATGAGACCACATTACTGTTTCATAAAGAGAATAGCTCATCTGGCCCATTCAGCCCAGATGAGTTAAAATCTCACATTTACCATGTTTTCGAAGACTTTGTCATAGTGTCATTCAACTTGGTAAAAAACTAGAGCAATTCGGCTGCGCGCAGCCGATGGAGTATGCCTCCGCTCCCCCGTCAAATTCCAAACTATGAATGTACGGGGCATCGTAAACTTTGACCGTTCAACTCTGAAATCTCATCTATGCCCCATAATACATACTTCACCAAAATTACATCAATATCCGATAAGCCGTTCTCAAGTTATCGTGGTAAAGATATTAAGTATGGGTCCTCGTGACCTTTGACCTTTGACCCTTAAACCCCAAAATATGATCAGTTCATTGGTACCTTATAACACTTACTTCACCCAAGTTACATCAATATCCGATAAGCCGTTCTCATGTTATCGTGGTAAAGACACTAAGTATAGAGCCTTGTCCTTGTGACCATCAACCTTTGACCATTTAACCCTGAAATCTGATTGTTTCATTGGTACCTTATAATACATACTTCACCCACGTAACACCAAAATTGGACCAGCCATTCTTAAGTTAGTATGGTAATGGGCCCAAATCAGACATCTATCAGGCCTCGTGACTTTTGACCCTTGACCTTTCAACTTCGAAATCTATTCAGTTCATTGGTGCCGTATAATACATACTTCAGCCAAGTTACATTCAAATCCAACCTGCCTTCTTCAAGTTATTCGTGGTAACGAGCCATAAATCAGACATTTTTTAGGCCCCTGTGACCATTTGACCTCTGACACTTTCAACCCAAAAATCTAATCTGCTTCATTGTTGCTCATAATACATACTTCACCCAAAATTACATCAAAATCAACTGGGCCATTCACAAATTATTCTACGCTAACGAGGCCCAAAGTCAGACATATTTTAGCCCGATGACCTTTGACCTTTGACCTTCAAACCCCAAAATTAATCAGTTCAATTGTTGTTGCTTCTTATACATACTTTCACCCAAAGTTTACATCAAAATCCGACTGGCCGTTCACAAGTTATCGGCGGTAACGAGCCCAAATTCAGACATAGCATGTATTTTTTAGGCCTGTGACCTTTACCTTCAAAATCTAGATCAGTTCATTGTTGCTTCTTAATACATACTTCAACCAGTTACATCAAATTCCGCGACTTCGCCCGTTCACAAGTTATTGCCGGTTTAACGAGCCCAAATCAGACATACATGTATTTTAGGCCCTGTGACCTTTGACCTTTGACCTCCAAAATCTAATCAGTTCATTGTTGCCGGCTAGTAATACTTGGTCTCGAGTTACATCAACATCCGAATCAGCGCGTTCTTAAGTTATTCATCCGCGGTAACGAGAACCAGTAAACGGACGACGGAACAACCCGAAAAACATAATGCCTCCGGCCAACTTCGTTGCGGAGGCATAAAAAGACATGTCCCTAAAATCTGTCACCATATGCATAAGCTATGTAAGTTGCGCGGAGTGGTGATTTACGTGAATGCAATCTAAAATTTTGAGTTTGGGAATTTGGCATACATATTTTCTGAACCGCAACAAATCACATTTTTTTTTTCTTTGGGGGGGGTGGGGGGGGGGATTTTACTGTCGAGTATTTTAAAGTTTGGAGGCAATTAACTGATGGTTTGAATTTTCTGGTGTACAGATGTAAGACCGCACAGAATTAGGGCAGCTTATCATACCTTCACAAGTGTCTTTTGCCAAAACGCACGCAATCTCGCCGCACGTGTCCGAGCTCTTCAGCTCTTGTGATGGTCTTGGTGGTACCGTCTGGCAGACGTTCACGGTGAGGGCGGCATATCTGTTCAGAGGGTGACAGACAAGGTGAGAGGTTGGTTACAATGGCCCTTTGATTGTGGGTAGGTAGTCTGGCTTCCAGACATTTAGATTAATCCACCCTAAATTGATAAGGAAACTGTTATCCTCAGTCAACTGCTCTGACTCAAACGTCGCAGGGGGTGTGCGTGCGGGTGCTTCGCACCCGCACTGCTTCTGGGAGGGAGAAAAAGTCACAGGGTCTGGGACCGAGACTAGTGGGTAGGGTAATGAAGTTTGAAAGAAAACCACACATCTGTTTGAGTTACTGTTCCAAATTCATTTTAATTTATATTAATGTAATTCTAATTCATTTTATTACCATTGCAGAGGTTCAATTTAGAAAATTTTCAAACTTTGATATCTGAATGACATAATAGTTATTGAATGGACAAATCCTAGGATACAACTCTTGCAAGAGATTGGGGGTTCAGTGGAAAGGCCCTAGCTTGTTTGATGTCATTTCTGTGATACTAGAAGGGTTATGTTTTGGAAATCACTCACTTTTTCTTCTTCAGTAGAAGCATGGACTGGAAGACACCATCGATGTCAATTTCAAGCAGTCTGTACAGCTTGTTGACTTCAGACTTCACCTGTTTTGAAAAAACAACAAACGTCCAAACAAGAGCAAATTGAGGTTATTTTCTCTTCTCATGTGTGCAATCATAAGTACTCCAAACGTATGCCCAATCTTTCAATGTATGACATATGGATCGATGACAATTGCTTTGATGCCAAAATGCTTATGGTGAATCCAACTCTAACCCTTACCCTAATCCTAATTAATACATACAGGACACTCGTGGAAGCTTTGGATCAGGTGAGTCAAAAACATACATAAGCCTCTTTTTTGTTGTTGTTGTTTTGTTTTTGGTTGATTAAACAGCAGTGCTGGCATGAAGGTGGAAAATAGTGAAAAACTAGAGCAGTTCGACTGCGCGCAGTCGATGG